>WNGS01042707.1:14227513-14264515 GCA_020271785.1 Procambarus virginalis
TAATTATTATATATCATGCCATGAGTCCCAGGAAAGTCAGTGTAAGGCTCACATATGAATCCCAAGTAAGGATGACATAGAGCAGAAACAAGAGATCATTCGTAAATATGAAGATGTGTGCGGGTTGTTGGACTGACAAGGCAGTACAACAAATCTCAGTCAACGATATCACCATACTGGCTAAGAAAAAGGACATTGGGTGCTAATTGATGCATCATTACAGAACAAATGTTAAAACGAAGGAAAAAACAATGTCTCGTTTACAAATTGTAGTGAGACAAACAAGCACTGAACCATACCCAGGTCCTAGTGATATTCAGGCAAAACGTAGGAGAGAGAGTACCCCAGAGAAAACATCACTGCCTGATGTGATAATGGAAGGGGACTCCTCTTCCAAACAGTAACAACTCTTCTCCCCCCTCATCACTATCTTCCATATGCCATCAAGAGCCCTCCATAAAGGTAAGATAAACTTAGGTACTGTATTGTAGTTAGAAAAAAACATTATATTCAGTAAAAATATATTTGTATGTTAATATTTTGGAGGGTGGGGAATGGATTAATTCAAATCCCTTTACAGGTATTTCTTATGGGAAAAATCGCTTCGACTTACGATATTTCGACTTACGATCCGTCTCTGGGAACGGATTAGCATCGTAAGTCGAGGCCCCATTGTATATATAAACACACATATATTTATATATAAAATAATACAACATAACATCACCTATTAAATGCTAGAGGTGTAATAGTTACTGCACAAAATTCAATAAGTGAATGGTAGAATAAAAGCATTGCCTACTCAATCTTATTCAAAGTTGCCTTGTTTATGGTAGCTAATATAAATAAAATACATGCTATGACTAGTCTTCCAGAAAATTGTTTTTATAGTGAAAATAGTAGAACCTGTACAAAGAATGCAAAAATAGTAAGTCTAACCTTTGTAGTAAATTAGTAGTAAATCTCATTTTATCTTTGGTAGCAGAACATATAAATAATAGAACACTAAACACGTATACATAACTAAAACTGCTGAAGATGGCAATAAAGCTTATTCCTCTTATGCATGAGATTTGACTTCGACATGGAATGATAGAGAATCTAGTGTACAGTAGCACAATGTATTTTTTGTTTAGCAAAATGAAATTGGTAGAATAGACATACATATTTCATCAAGTTTCATCATGTGGGGTTTCAAGTTTCAAGCACAGAATAGTAAGGCTTCGGTGTAGACATACATGCAAGCATTGTACAATAGTAATAGGTTTGTGAATCAATCTGAAGGTGACAAGACACTCAAATTTATTTTGGTTGCAATAAATATACAGTACAGTATTTTAATTTTAATGGGGTAAGAATACTGTACCCATTTAAGTTGAAAATTAACTTTTTATAAATTATTAATATTGCAGCACTCACAGGAAAGTGATTCACTGAATGTGTTACTCTTAGTAGTACAGTTGCTTTGTTATAGTGATTGATTTAATGCTATAAATTTAATTACTGACAAGTAAATACAGAAACTTTATATAAAATAAAATCATAGGCATTATAAAATCATGACCAGAAACAAAAAGGTAGTGGAAGTGCAACATGAAGAATACCTGTTGCATACGACTCCAAAAGAACACAAAAAACCAGGGAGGGTGGATTTCAAAGGACACCAAACAACAACATTTGCGATACCAAAATTAAAGTATGTAGCAGTTGTATAGTGTCTGTACCAAAAAGCACATGAACAAAATATGAAAGGTACAAAAGCTACCAAATAGCTATATAGAAGGAAAAGAAGAAATATAATCAATAAATATGCAACGGGGCTCGACTAAGTTGACAAAAGAGGAATTTTAAAAACCTGTAATGTCTGGAACAAAGGATAACAGACAAATGCTTGAAAAGCAAAGATGCTGAATGCCAAAAAGATATTAAACAAATATTTTTTGCAGAGTTGTAAACAGTTGGAAAAATTTAAGGGAAAATGTGGTGGATGCCAAAACTATCAGCAGTATCAGTCATATGACAACAATTATAGGGATGACATGACACTATGAGCATTGAGCTCATCCTGTGCCTACACTCAGGTAATTACCTTAGAAAACAGATCTGAAATTCAACTAGAGGAGTGCCAGGACACCAATCAAAATAATTCTTTAGTGTAATACAAGTGTCTCTCTCGCTTATATTAGTACCGTACATGTGCATGGTCGGGCCACTATGTGGGAAAAATTTTCATATTATGATTTCTTTTATTGCTGGTCAGGTTGATTGGTTAAAATAGCTCTGGCACTGTAGCAAAATCATTGGTACAGCAATTATGATGTTGACTCTTGTTATTGTATGTATGATTCATCTTTAGAAAGAAAATGTTATTAAATATAATATAATTAAAAATGTCAATACAGTATTAATGTTTTAAACTAGGCAATTTTTTGCAGGAAATTATATTTATTGACCTTTGGTGAAAGTTTAGATTCAATAACAGTCTTGAGAATATGTGGCTTAGGGATATTATTCTGGTATTATTACGAGTCAGGTCTCTAGTCCACCACCGGGCAGCCTGTCCTCAAACATGGCCAAATGTTTGGTAATCCAGGGTTGCCACAACCCTGTTTATGAATGAAGAAACACTGTACACATGACAACTGATCATATTCAAACTTGAAGTACTTCACTCTCATCCTATTTTTGAATAGCTCCTCTAAATGCTTCACCACCATGCTGCAAATACAAATACTGTAATTGCCTTTACAACCAAACACCAAACCTATCCTAAGCCTGATTATACACACAATTACATTATTTACTAATGTTAATTTATATTCAAGAAAATATGGTTTTTAGTTACACAGTACTGTACATTAAAATTGACAAATGCATTACTGGGGTGAGTTGCACCTTGAACAAGCAAGGCTTGAGGATGGGCTGTACTGGAATGGTTAGCCATTCAGTACTAGGTTTTAGTATAGTAAATAAGTGTTGTTATACTGTACTTTTAAGATTTTTATAGATATTTTTGTATTTAGGAATTTTTTAATTATTGGTAGTGCTAGATATTACATGCCTTCAATACTTTTACAGGGTGATGGCAAGTGGTACTGATTATAATTACATTTTGTATGAAATTATTTATGGTAATTATCCCTGTTATTAAGATTCCTTTTTTTAAGCACCATGCTTCATGCTTCATTGTCATTTGGGCAGTTCTGTAATAACAGTCACCCTTTGACTGCCTTATGCTTTTTATTTATTAACAAATATACTATCACTAGTCCAGCTCATGTAGGAGTTTTTAGTTGCCTGAAGTTTGAAATTTACTTCTTAACATAAACTAAAGCTTCAGCACACATGGGTATTTGTCATTAATGCATCCACTGATAGAGCTTTGTCTCACCTTATCCCCTAAGTTTGGCACGTGGCGGAGTTCACAGGTACTATCCTAGGAGCACCCTTCCTTCGCCTGCATGTATGTATTCCCTGGCTTCTGCTCATGGTCTCATCTAAACTGCCTGCAACCCTCTGTGTACACATTTTTTTATGGATTTGTGTATAAATTTGTGTACAAGAATGTAAGAACTCTTGTATATATAAATAAATACAAAAAATACTAATGGTAACAAAATTTTAAAATAATTTATATTTTATTTGTAATTACACTGTAGTTAATCATAAAGTTCCTCTGTTTAATGAGGGCATTTATCAAGTGTTACAAGATTATTTACCAGGTCTGAGATACCTGCAGTATCACAGGATTTTCTGTTCATTGTATGGTACACACACAAAATTATTTTGGTATTAAGACCTTAAGCTACATACTGAAGTCAGTTAGGTTATTCAGTGCCAAGTTTTCTCCTAGACCACATTCTGTCAATTGTGTACTAATTGCTCCATATTTCCAGTGGCATTTTAATAGTTTGAGTCCTTTTTTTGAAGGGGATCCCAGTAGCTCCCTAAATTTAATTTTTTTTTATCAAAAGAAGGCACCAAGCTGGGAAGACTATGTAGTACCATCAAATTTGTGGGATATTCATAGGGCGCTAAACATCACTAAGGATGCCGATACGAGAACAAAAGCTCATAAGGCGGACAATATCGAAGGTATCCGAATCACCAAGAATTCTATCAAGGGACAAGTGACCATGAGGGACGGTCAGGAAGCAAGACACACACATGTCCTGGAAGTTCGGACATTTAACAAGGATATGCACGACTGTAAGAGGGATGATGCAGTTTGGACAATAAGGAGTAGGACGGCAATCCGTTAAGTGCCCGTGAGTTAAACGAGTATGGGCAAGACGTAACCTCGCCAGAGCCATTTCCCCACTAACCGGTCGTAGGAGGAAGGCCATGGGGACACACTACTCTTAAGAGTATGCAGTTTGTTACCAGTAACAGAAGAACAACAACCCTGCCAACGGGCAAGGATTGAGGAATGGATAACTGGGTAGAAGTTGGAATAGGGAGATACTTTACTGGAGATGGGACAAGTGCGAATAGTCTCCTTATCGGTAGCGTCCGCATGCTCATTTAAGGACAAACCAATATGGCTGGGAACCCAGCAAAACTCCACTGTCTTAAATTTACTGGAGATAAGAAACAGCCAATGTTGAATTTCGACTACCACAGGATGGACTGGATTAAAGGACTACAGAGCAGTGAGGGCACTGCGAAAGTCAACTACAACAATAAAGGAGGATTGGCAGCGAGAAAGCAGTTAACGAAGAGCATATAGAATAGCATAAAGTTCTGCCGTGAAGATGCTAGTCTTCGGAGGCAGGCGACACATGTAGGTATGGTCAGGAAAAGCAACAGAGTAGCCTACACTGTCGGCAGACTTACACCCCATCAGTGAAGACGGAAATGAAGTGGGAGTGTGAAGAAAAGTGTTCACAGGAAAAAGTGTTTCAGAACTGTAGGAGGGTGTAAAAGCTTTAGTACGTGTGGTGAAGGTTTTACAAAATTCAGAAAAGGGGACCCTCCATGGGAGGCAAAGACGGACCGACATGAGGGGAAATATTGGTAACATGAACCGAAAGAGCATTTTGTAAGCGAGACAACCGTACAGAACGAGGTATATGGTGAAGGGGAACAGGAACCACAGGAGGGGTAAAGGTCAAGGCACGACATAAGCGAGAGTGAGGATGTTGTAAGGATCGTTCAAAGTAGCAAAGACAGTAGCGATCACGGCGATCCTGTAGAGACCAGACACCAGTTTCAACATACAGGCTTAAGGTAGGAGTTGAACAAAAGGCACCAGAACTGAGGTGTAACCCAGTATGATGCAGAGTGTCAAGACGACGAAGGGTAGAAGGAGAAGCAGACCACTAAGCTGGGCAACCATAATCGAGTTTAAACAGAATGAGAGAGGAATGTAAAGAGAGGAGTGTGTGCCTATCAGCTCCCCAAGAAATATGGAATAAGACCTTAAGTAAGTTACGGACCTTAGAGTATTCAGCTTGAAAGTAAGAGATATTTGGGCGACCAAGACAAACGAGTGTCAAAGATTAGCCCCAAGAACTTAGCAGAATCTTTGTGCAAAAGGGGATGACCATAAAGTGACTGAGAGGAACAAAGAATGACCTGTTTCCAAGTAAAATTTATAGCACAAGTTTTAGTTGTAGATAACTTGAAGCCATAATTGGTGGCCCAAGATGACACAGCATCAATCTTAAGTTGAAGCCACCGTTGAAGGAAAGGTGACTTATCACTTCGACAGCAGAGGGTAAGATAGTCGACATAAAGAGCAAAGATGATGCCAGTAGGAAGGGCAGAAAGAAGACCATTGAGGGCAACTAGGAAAAAAGAGTAGTGCTCAGAACACTACCTTGGGGTACACCTTTGTATTGCCGAAAAGAGACAGAGAGAGTGGTACCAAGCCGCACTCTAAAGGAACAACTAGAGAAGAAACTTTGTAGGAAGAGAGGGAGATTACCATGAAAGCCAAAAGGATGAAGTTGGGACAGAATATGGTATCTCCAGGTGGTGTCATATGCCTTTTCCAGGTCAAAAAGGACAGTAACTGTGCAGGTCTTTGCAGCAAAAGCAATACAAATATAGACCTCCAAGTTCACCAAGACATACTGTAGAAAGTTCATCTGGAGTTCCAAATTCACTAAGTTGTTTCAACCATCTTTTGGCATATCATCCAAATCTCTGGAATGCCTGTTAGCAATCTCATTCAATCCTGAGTTCAGTATTTGTCTTGGGTATGGGGGGGGGAGGTTACTTCTACCACTTTTGGGTGCTACCATTGGCCTTCCATTGGTTCACCGATCTTCCCCCAGAATGACTCACATGGCTCTCCAACGTTTTCATCTTCAGAAGATCTGCATTTTGCCCTACCTCAGCAACTGGCTAATTTGAACCTCCAGTATAACTGGCTAATTTGAACCCCCAGTATTCATTGAGAGAGGTTGACAACTTTTTCTAGCATGGTCTTCAGTAATAGTTCATACTCTTCAAGCTTTGGGCTGTCATAGGATAGGGCACATCTCAGAATGTAGGTTAGCCTTGGAAGGGATAGACATTTAGTGAGGAGATAAAAAGCATCGTGGGCATCGATGTCACCTATCCTGTTTTCCATCCTCCTGAGGTCTGTGATTTTCTTATCAAGGATTTCATCAATGGCATTAGATCCAAGGGGGGCTCCAAGGAAAGTGCTGTTCACAGCCCTAATGACATGGGCTCTGGGGAAGGCAAACTTTATTCTAGCTATGATGTTTGGGTTAGAGAAGACTACTTCACGCTTGGAAGGGTTCAGAAAGACCCAGGCCAACTTCTTGCTCTTTTATTTTCTGATGTCTCACCAGAGGTGGTCTAGGGGGCCAGCTATAGTGCCATCATTCAAAAACCAGATGTTGAACTCGCTGGACAAACTTTCAGATATACACAAACATACATACATATATGTATACATATATATATATATATATATATATATCTCTATATATATTATATAGATATTATATATATTTATATATATATATATATTATTATATAACATATATATATAGGGGGTACCACCTCTGGTGCAATTATAGGGACCCACAGCCTCAGAGAAGGGAACAACAGAGCATTCAGGGAAAAACTTGCCATTTAACTCTGAATACATGAGGGTGTTCGCTTCTCCTACCACCCCCTGTTTTATGGTGTACACTTTATTTTAACCCTTTAACTGCGCAACGCGCCTGCAGGCTCGCGTCTGGTTTGCGCAACGCGCCTCCGGGTATTTGTATTTTTCACGTTCCATTCAAATCTCCCGCGGCTACACGGGGTTCACATCAGCTTCCTCAGGGCTCTTGTAAACAGACGCCATCTTTAAAAAAAATCGTGGTCCACATTCCCGGGTGTGGGAGCCTCAGTAGTGTGTGAGCAACCAAGGCTGGCGCTCGCAGCATGAGCGCACAGCACTGCTGTTCAGCGTGTGACCACAGCATCGCCTAATAATGTCAAAATATATATATAACTTGTATCATTTAGCCATGATAGTGTTATAGAAGAGCCTGAGTGTGATAATGACTGGGTACAATGTTCAATTATCAGTGATTCAATGCTGTTCACGATGTTCACAGCACCACAGCATTATTTCGTCCATCTAGGAATTTTCAAATGATTTCTTAGGTTCCTTTTCAAAATAAACGTGTGGTCAATTATTCATTTACAGGAATTAGTGACCAGGATTGTGATAATAGCAGGATTGTGGTTATAATTAGCGTTGTGCGTAGTATTGTGGAAGGAGGAAAGTTTGGTGAGGGAGGGAGGGCGAGAATTGAGGTAGCCTCATTGTGTGTGTGTGGCTGCCACTCTTGTTTTGCTCACCATAATAGCTTAGTGGTTCGCTATGGGCAACACATATGTACATGGGTATATATAGTGTGTGTATATAGTGTAAGAACAGTAACAGGAGAATGTTG
Organism: Procambarus virginalis; assembly: GCA_020271785.1. Classification (NCBI taxonomy): domain Eukaryota; kingdom Metazoa; phylum Arthropoda; class Malacostraca; order Decapoda; family Cambaridae; genus Procambarus; species Procambarus virginalis. The sequence goes on from WNGS01042707.1 coordinate 14,235,424, forward strand.
AGAGGAGCTATTTTGGTGAGGGAGGTGACGTAATCGTAGCGTCGTCTGCTGTCTGCTGTGTGATTTTTCATGCAGTGTATGGTGGCCACTGTACTGTTTGGACACAATACCGGCTTACTTGCATAGTTCTGGTAAATAAAACATGTAGATAGGTATATAGAACATGTGTAATAAGAACTATAACAGTATGGTGGGAGGAGCAATGTTGGCGAGTAAGATGTTGGAGTGAGGGAGACTGGCTGGGTGTGGCTGCTCTCACTCGAGGTGTTCTGAGTGTGTTGATGGTGAATGTATATAGTGTGTGACAGTGTGTAGTGTGTAAATAGATTATATGTATACATAAATTAGCATGATACATAGTAAATATGTGCAGCATATGTGTACACAAGTGTCATGCACGTAACACAGTGTCTTCGGACAGTACGGTTGTTTTACTGCCATAATATAGTGTACGTGTTCACTATACATAGGATTAGTACGTAAAAACAAATAAAATGTATTTGGAACTGTGCGAAAAAAATGAACGAAAATATATTCGCGGCAACTCGCGCGCCCCGCCCCGACCGCCCCACCCGCCCCGGGAGCTTACAGCACGGGCGCACGGGGAATCATGACGTCACGCCCCAACTTACGGACCCCATAGCAGCCAAAGTAAGTACAATTACGACTTTTTTTTACATACCCATACTGAGGGAAGGGTTTTTGACACTTTAAAAAGAAAAAAGAATTTTTTCCAGAGAATTTATTTCCTGCGCACCACGGGGGTGTCATATTTGGAGGCAACGCAGTTAAAGGGTTAAAGCAGGTTATACAGTTACATATCTGATTGTATACAGAAAAAGGACATTAAAGAGGACACAAAAATAGTTTCGCTTCCTAGAGGCTGTAGATTTTCCTATATATATATATATTATAAATATGACCGAAAAAGTAGATAATAATTCTAACACGAATTTTCTCGATTTTCCTTATGTTTCGTTTTACTGGTGATGGTAAATGAAAAATCAATTCTCCAAAATTAATTTTTATTTCTAGTCTGACGCGACGCTTGAGGCGTTTCGTAAAACTTATTACATTTTCAAAGACTTTAGTTTATCCACCACACCAACTTATGCCTGAAACAGCATTGGCTCTTATACCTGCATTTGGGGAGGTGATGTAATACAATAGTGGGGTGAAAAACAAACTTTCAACAAAACACAGACCATGGAACAATGGGTATAGATTTGCAGAAGTTGGGTAAATATAGAACTGCAGAAGGCCTATTGGCCCATATTTCTTGATGCTTCTATATATTGAGCGGAGTCTTGAAGTGGGTAGAATATAGTTGTACATTAATTGGCTATTGATTGCTGGTGTTGACTTCTTGATGTATAGTGCCTCGCAGATGTCAAGGCGCCGCCTGCTGTCGCTGTATCTATCAATGATTTCTATGTTGTTGTTGCTAAGATTTCTCTGGTGATGGTTTGGTTGTGGGAAGAGATTATATGTGTCCTTAATGGAGCCCTGTTGCTTATGCATCGTTAAACGCCTGAAAGATATGTTGTTGTCTTGCCTATATACNTATCACAAAATATCTGATTTTATCTGATATATATATTATACAGTGGTAGCTTTGTTTACGAATTTATCCGTTCAGAGATAGCTCGTAAATCCGAAAAATTCGTAACCCAACACAATTTCCCATAAGAAATAATGTAAACTGAATTAATCCGTTCCACACTCCTAAAAATATTAACTTCAAAATACATTTCATACATAATAAACACAAATATTTTGTACTATAGTATGTACAAGTTATAGCTTAACTTTATTGATGACTCTTATTGGTGTATGGAAGACAGTGAAGAAGGGAAGTCCCTTCCATTATAACATCAGGCAGTGATGACTCTGGGGTACTCTCTTCCTACGTTTTGCCTGCATACTACCAGGACCTGGTTGTGGCTCTGCTTGCTTTTCTCATTAAGAACTGCATTGTCAAGTAAAAGCAGGGCCTTGAGTAACAAACTGTTCTCCTGCAGATATTTTTTTATGTAAGGGCAAGCCACTTCATTCACCCACTTGGTAAAAAATTGGCTTACTATTAGTGCTTCACATCACACACATTTAGCTTTTCTGCTCATTATATTTTTTGAAAACCCTTCGATTTTCAGAATGATATACAAGCAAGGTTTAATTTTCAAATCCTCTCGTGCATTACCACACAGCACAAGAGTTAGCCTATCTTTCATAGGCTTGTGTCAGGGCAATGACTTCTTCCCCTGGGTAATGTATGTCCTCTTCTGCAATCTTTCCCAGAATAGCCCTGTCTCGTCACAATTAAACAGTTGTCGTGGTAGGTATCCTTCACTATCTACAAAATCTTTAAATTCACCAACAAATCTTTCAGCCGCTGGTTTATCTGAGCTGGTAGTCTCCCCAGGCCTCACAACACTATGAATGCCACTTCTTTTTCTAAATTTCTCAAACCATTCCCTGCTTGCCTTAAACTCTTTCGTATCTGCATCACTCGTTCCAGGGGTTTTCTTTATGAGATCTTCATGCAACAGTCTTGCTTTTTCACAAATGATGCCCTCTGAAACGCTATCACCCACTACCTCCTTGTTGCGTGTCCAAATTAATAATAACTTTTCAACATCCTCAAGTGTTTGTATTCTTTGTTTTGTGATTATTGATATGCCTTTTGCCACTTTAGCACTCGTAATGTCCTTTTTCTTAGCAAGTACAATGCATATCGTTGACATAGATTTGTTGTACTGCCTAGCTAGTTCAACAACCCACGTACCATTTTCATGTTTACGAATAATCTCTTGTTTTTCCTCTATGGTCATCTTCACATGTGTTTTCTTATGTTAAACCTTACCACTGACTTCCTTGGGACCCATGGCATGGTATATAATAATTATTTTTATGTTTAGAAACAAAACAAAAAAGCTGAAAAACAACTAAATTTTTTACAAAGAATTCAAGCGAGATCGTCACTATGCAGGAGACACTGTTAAACTGAGGCACAGTCACCCATTTCACGAGGAACCAGACACTCAGTCGACCCACATGTGTACTGTTTCACCTCGCAGCTTGAGGCAAAGCTCATAAGCCAAATCGAATTTTATGATGAAATTGAGCTCATAACCTAAAAATTCGTAAATAGGTAAGAAATATTATAGTAAATAATAAAAAATAAGTAAATAGTAAATAAATAAAAAAAATTGAAATTAGTATAGATATATTAAAAATGACTGAAAAAGTAAGATTAATAATTCTAACACGAATTTTCTCAATATTTCTTGTTTCTTTTTACTGTTGATGGTACAGTAATTGAAAAATCAATTCTCCAAAATTCATTTTAATTTCTAGTCTGATGCGACAGTTGAACGCGTTTCGTAATAACTTATTACATTTTCAAAGACTTTAGTTTACACACACACAACTATAACAGGCAAACACTAAACAGAGTTTTACTATGCTAATATTTAAACAGCTTTTGTCTTATATACTCGCATTTGGGTGAGGTGATATGTTACAACAGTTTTGGATGAGGTGAACAAACTTTCAACACAAGACACAACACGGTTCAATGGGTATAGATGAAAGGGAAGAATGGAAGTAACTGCAAAGGGCCTATTGGCCCATATTTCCTCTTGATGCTTTTATATTGGTACAGAGTCTTGAAGTGGGTAGAATATAGTTGTGCATTAATTGTGCATTAATTCAGCCAATTAATGCACAACTATATTCTACCCACTTCAAGACTCCGTACCAATATAGAAGCATCAAGAGGAAATATGGGCCAATAGACCCTTTGCAGTTACTTCCATTCTTCCCTTTCATCTATACCCATTGAACCATGTTCTGTCTTGTGTTGAAAGTTTGTTCACCTTATCCAAAACTGTTGTAACATATCACCTCACCCAAATGTGAGTATATAAGACAAAAGCTGTTTAAATATTAGCATAGTAAAACTCTGTTTAGTGTTTGCAGGTTATAGTTGTGTGTGTGTAAACTAAAGTCTTTGAAAATGTAATAAGTTATTATGAAACGCGTTCAAGTGTCACGTCAGACTAGAAATTAAAATGAATTTTGGAGAATTGATTTTTCAATTACCATCAACACTAATAAGAAACATAAGAAATATGAGAAAATTTGTGTTAGAATTATTAATCTTACATTTTCGGTCATACTGTATTTAACAACATATGTTTACAAGAAAGACTGCTACCAAAATATACTAATATATATATATATATATATATATATATATATATATATATATATATATATATATATATATATATATATGAATGAAAACTCACACCCCAGAAGTGACTCGAACCCATACTCCCAGAAGCAACGCAACTGGTATGTACAAGACGCCTTAAACCACTTGACCATCACGACCAGACATAATGAGATGATAGCCGAAGCTATTTGAACCACCTCACCGCTGGCACTCGGATGGTTATCTTGGGCATAGCATTTTACCAAATCACCTCATTCTTTGGGGCACACGTGAGGAACACAAATGCGAACAAGCCTGAATGGTCCCCAGGACTATATGCGAATGAAAACTCACACCCAGAAGTGACTCGAACCCATACTCCCAGAAGCAACGCAACTGGTATGTACAAGACGCCTTAAACCACTTGACCATCACGACCAGACATAATGAGATGATAGCCGAAGCTATTTGAACCACCTCACCGCTGGCACTCGGATGGTTATCTTGGGCATAGCATTTTACCAAATCACCTCATTCTTTGGGGCACACGTGAGGAACACAAATGCGAACAAGCCTGAATGGTCCCCAGGACTATATGCGAATGAAAACTCACACCCCAGAAGTGACTCGAACCCATACTCCCAGAAGCAACGCAACTGGTATGTACAAGACGCCTTAAACCACTTGACCATCACGACCAGACATAATGAGATGATAGCCGAAGCTATTTGAACCACCTCACCGCTGGCACTCGGATGGTTATCTTGGGCATAGCATTTTACCAAATCACCTCACTTCTGGGGTGTGAGTTTTCATTCGCATATAGTCCTGGGGACCATTCAGGCTTGTTCGCATTTGTGTTCCTCACGTGTGCCCCAAAGAATGAGGTGATTTGGTAAAATGCTATGCCCAAGATNAAACCAAAAATTATATTTTCTTTTTCTAATTGTAAATCTGTTAGCAGTATCTTAATTAAAACTAAGTTTTTACTCTCTCAAATTTCACGACATTGAATACTTTTATAATAATGATTGCATTGAAATTGAACTTTCAATACTGTATTAAAATATATTTTGTCTACTGCGATACAATTTTTATTTACAGTGTAAAATTCTTATTTTTTTTTAAGCTATTAAGCATCATATGAAAATTTCTCACTAAATGTTGCCATATTTAGACAATTTCTCGAGGATAACTTTTTTCTTTTTATCTTTTGCATTTATATTGCATAGCATGAATACTGCAGATAACTGAAGCCTCCTCCATGTTACTTGCAACAGATGTAGGCTAATTTATATATTCACCCAGAAAATTATTTAAGATTCATAATACAGTACTGTAATGTTAAAAATAAAACAATATGAATAGTAGATGTATAATGTATCATAAGCATTTTTGGTTGATTGTAGGGGTATCAAGCTCTGAAGACCTTCCTTCCGCTCTCAACCATGTGGAGGCCAAGGAGCCATAGCTCACACTAATAAGCTCTCACTGTCTTAACAACTGTCCATACGTTACTAAAATGTAGCATTTCTTAGATGTTTGATGTGTGGAATGACTTCAGTAATGCTCTTACAATATTAAAGGCAATTTCCAATTAGCATATCTCTTCTAACTTACCTATATTAATGATATCCTGCTGAAGATGCTGTACTTTTGGTAAACTAGATCCATTGATTGTATTTTACCAATTATATTCACTCTTGTACAGTGAATCTAATATTATTACATTTTTTAATGTTTCCTTTCTGTATTAAGCATGTATACATTTATTTTACATAACCGAACTAATAGATAGTCCCTTAGAAACTCTTGAGTTGGAGTTATTTTGCAAAAAAAAAAAAAATCAGGACCTTATACAACTAACATAAGTGTTACTAACATGGCATTTAGGTAATGGGAGTGACAAGCGTGCCTCCTGGTCTCCAAGTTCATCCTTGTGTGCCTCACCCTTAACTGAAGAAAGTTACTCTGAGAAACTTAGACTTTTAGAAGAGGCACAACCATTCCATTGGAGAGATGGAAAGCTCCAACTGTTCTAGCTTGGCTGGAAGTTACTCTGGGCATGCCTCAGTATGGTGCCATGTGTGCTGAGAATGTTCGAAGTGGAAAGGTAAATGAACTATGAACATTTTAAGATTTAAGTCTTTTGCCTTATAAAGTAGTTATTTATCTTGTTGATTTGATTTTTTTTGTTTCTAATATTTGAGGATAAAATTTGTAGCATTTATATTTCTTGTCATTATTTTTATCTTTACTTTGTGTTAAGGTTCTTCTAGAACTCAATGACTCAGAATTAGAAGCAGGCCTAGGTATCACTCACCCAATGCACCGCAAGAAGCTTCGGTTAGCCATTGAAGAACTTCGTGAACCTCGCTTATCTCGTTTTCCTCGCATATCTGCACTGGGACACACGTGGGTTTCCTCCGAGTGGCTACCAGACTTGGGCCTTCCACATTACTGTGATGCCTTTGCCAACAACCTAGTAGATGGTCGGCTTCTGGAGGCTCTTACGAAAAAAGAGTTGGAGAAGCATCTAGGTGTTCATCGCAAGTTCCACCAAGCTTCAATAATCCATGGAGTACATCTTTTAAGAATTGTTAGATTTGACAGACAGGTGAGCATTATACTGTTATACCGTAATTGTTAGATTTGACAGACAGGTGAGCATTATATATATTGTACAATGTAATTGCTAGATTTGGTACAGGTGGATATTATACGGTAAGCGGCTGTAAATTTACTAATTTTAACTTAAATTGATAATACATTAGTTTTTATTTGTATAATTTAATTTCTTCAAGACTCTCATATAAGGAATTTATTGTTTTACTGTACTGTAGTTTAATTTTATGATCATTTATCATATTCCCTATAAAGCCAGAGCTATTATTATTATAATGTAGAAGCTTGTAAAGATTCTGTTTAATATCTCAGAGTATTGGTAATTTGCTTATTTAATAATTTTATATACTGTATAAAGATTTATTTCAAGTACCAGTAACTTATATTTGTTCAACAACAAAACTGAACAGGTATTAGCAGAGCGTCGTCGTCAGTGTGATGTCATTGATGCTGATCCAGTTGTGTGGACAAATATGCGGTGGGTACGATGGGCAAGATCGATAGACCTTGCTGAGTATGCAGATAACCTTAAGGGTGAGTTTCCTCATCTTTGTTATTTTTATTTCAATATTTTTTGTGGAAGTTATACAGGAGCCCGAAGTGCCCAGGGTGAAATCCATAATGTTACCTGTAGTGGAAGAAGTCTCCAGACTGAGTGGAAAGGATATAGTTACTGTCACCAGAAAGCAGCAGAGGATCCGAAGGCAACTAAACCAGTCTCTAAGTCAGACATGTAGTCTGAAATTGCATGAGCAATGAAAAGTCTCACCAGCAAATTAAAAGTAACCTGAAAATGATCTAAGGAGGGAAGAAGCCTGAACAAGAAAGGTGGATACTGTATACAATATCTGCCACCAAGAGACAGATGCTCACCAACGTGGATACCATACCTTAGCAAGGGCAGATGGCAACCAAAGGCCCTACTCACCACCCACCTAAAGGCTGGGAGCCCTCTCTACTGATAGAGAGGGGCTTGGGTTGGAGTCCACCCCTTACCTCAAAGGGGCAGGAGACCCAAGTGCTGCAGATTCCTGCCCTCTCAGCATCTGTGTCAATGTAGTCCCAAAGGAACACTGTTATCAAAAGAGGCTTGGCAGACACTAATCCTCCTCTGAGGCAATCCTCCAGTGCTACCACCTTCAACCCTTATAGACGCACAAGCCTCAACCAAAATGAAGCTGTCCGTAGTGGTGGTGGGTTGGGAGACTAACCGAGAGGCAGATGAAATGCACCACATACTGCAGAGAAAGCCACAAATGATGCCAAAATCTAGAAATGTAGAGCGTGAATCTAGAAATAAGTAATAGTCTAAGAGGCAGATGACATGCACCACATCCAGCAGTGAAAGCTGTAAATGATGCCTAAATCTAGGAATGTAGAGCATGAATACTGAGTCAGAGTTCCGTTTCCTGAGTAGAGTCCTGTTTCTTGAGACAAGGGTGGTTCTTGGAGGTCTGGTACAATTTGCTAAGGCTTGGGAGCATCAGCACTTAAGTTTGGGGAGCTACTTCAGGGGCTCACTAGAAAAGGTCATTTCATTATACAGTAATCAACACTTGATTATAATTGCCAAACATTCTTGGGGATAGTTTTAGGTTGTTTTGTGGCACTTTAGATTTTATGCATATATCACCTCAGTTCTGACAATGGTACTTGCTTCCAGTAGGTAAAGATGGTCACAGAACTGTGGCATATCTCCTATGACTCTAACATGCCAGTTTTTGTTTTTTTGAAAGGTGGCTTGTGCTAATGCTAAATGCAACAAAACTTGGGATGGAATGGAAAGGGTTTATTCTCATTTAGTCTGTTTGAACAATTGTACACAGAATTTATAATTTAGCGTTTAGAATATGATATAAGTTGCACTTATGCAGATATAAAGAAAACTGGGTTTGACTTTGGACAATATGCTTAACTATATAAGATTACACTTGATTATAGATAATGTTTTCAAACACAGGTATCTTTAATTGTATACATAGTAAGGTTTGAAATTGGACTCATATGCTTACTTATCAGAACAGTTGTAAAATATTTGTGTATCTTTTTCTGTTGACAGACAGCGGTGTCCATGGTGCTCTAGTGGTCCTGGAATCCTCTTTCACTTCAGACACAATGGCCACAGCCCTAGGAATCCCTCAGTCTAAAAATATAATCCGAAGACACCTGGCTACAGAACTGGAGAGCCTTGTGAATCCTGCAAGGTATGAAAAGCAGACTTGTTTTATACATTAAAGATACAAAAATTTGTACATAATTTATTTCATAAAATTAAATTCATATTAAATTTTGAAGCTACTGTATCACATTCATTGCCCACTAAGGTAACATCCATTGTGTCATGTGACAAAGATCATTGACAATCAGATGACATTCTTGCATTGTTGCCCCATGAAAGTCCTAGCATCTTTGTATGGTCATTTTAGGTGCTACCTAAATCACTAACACCTAAATCCAAAATGACTACAGAGGTTTATTCATGAAAACTCAAAGCCTTTGCAAGCCTTTTCTTGGCATCACAAATGACCACAAACAGACAGTGGTGTCCATGGCATCACAAGTGACCACAGACAGTGGTGGCTATGGTATCACAAGTGATTGCAAACGTCACTTGGAGGGGTTTGGTGGTTTGAAGGTTTGATGCCTGTTGAGATGGGGGGGGATGGGGAATATTGTGTTCCTTTTCAGAAAAACCTTTCTCTTCTATGAGGCTCTAACATGATTAAGCTCCGAGGAGCTACTAAGGGGGCCAGCACAGAGATAAAGCATTGAGTGTAGTGAAATGCCATGTTTTTTGTAACACCTCAGTAGCTTCCCACTCCATCCACGTTGTCCTCTTCTTCCTCATGGGATTGGGGTCAATGGCAGAGGTGAGTCGTAAGTGTGGGAGTTGGCTGGGATCCTGGGTAACCAGGGCTGCCCATCTGGTAATATCTGGGGAGTTGGGGAAACGATTACTTACCCATTGCCAACCATTATTTGGCCTTATTTATTTATTTATTTATTTATTTTTATTTTTTATTTTTTAGAGCAATGGTTTCTTTTGTTATGCTTTTAATATTTTTGGCAGTTTACTTCTGTTGTGGGTCAATCTATGATCTTTGAGGAAGCCAGATTCAGTTTGTGGCCTCCAGTAGGCAAAGAGTCACAGGAGTCTGACTAGAGATATGTCCCTGAGAAACTAGTGCTATAAGCTCTTAGGAGCCACTGAGGTGAAAAGTGGTGTTTCAGTACAGTCAGTGCTCTATATTTTGTACATATGGCAATGGATAAAATATTAGACAAGAAAGAGCAATTTTTCCTTAAAAATGCTTTTATGGATAAAAAAGGTAATTGGTCTACTGTACTCCCATTTTCATGTGTTAGTATTTTTGTAAATCAATCCTGCAGACAACAGCTTGATGAGCAAGCTCGATATGCAAAAATGGAGCGCCGCCGGCAGGAGAAATTAGCTGCTGGAGGAAGTCTAGGACGGTCATTCTCCCGAAGCTATGGCACTGGTCTAGAAAAGGGTGAAAAAGACAAGAGAAGAGCATCACTAAGAGTAAGTATTCTTAACAGTATCTGTGCTGGTGGCATTATAAGAAGCTTGCAAGAGAGTTTATTAATATTTTGGAAACTCTAAATTAGAAAGGTTTCTAAAGGTGATGTAAGCCTTTGTTTGTACACACATTTATAGTGGACAGACACATGGTCATGGGTAAAAACTTATGCTCTTATCCCATTCACTAAACCCACCCATTTTCAAACAGCTGTGGTGTAAAACATATAGCAATTTATGATATATGCAGTACAAATGAATAACTAAAATCATATTTTTAACTTTATGAATAAATTGATCATAATAATAGATACCTTAATTGATCTATTAGTTGTAGAAATTTTCTCTCACTAATTATAATTCTTATAATTATTTTGGCACTCTAGAGATTATAAAGTGTTAACCCATTCAGACCTATGTATTTTAAAATAACATTCCTACATTTCATTAATTTTCTTACCACAACTTGAATTAGTCACTAAAATGGGTAGAGTAGTCAACTGGCTCAATAACCTAAACTTCTAGCTGGACCTTACTATTCCTCAATGTATTTTTTCAACAGTTAAAAATGGTATTGTCTTTCATCTTTTAAGATCTTATCCAGTTGAATAGTGCAGATTTAATGTTGAAGGCTTTTAAGTTTTTAATTATTCTCTTTGTGCTTGTGTCTTCTTTAGTCTTATCACTGTACTTCAGTGCTATGACTTCTTCATAGTACTTCCTAGAATAAAGCATTTTGTAGGCAAGTACAATGCTATGATCCTGGAGCCTTACTCTTGACAGTGTTATGATGGTTGGGAACACTGTCCAAAAGCAAGAATACCTTAACATTTTATTCACCAAATTTAACGAGTTAAATTTAATGCCTTTTGACATAAGGGTCTTATGAATAGCCTGTTCTTTTGAGTTGCTAAGTCATAAAAATTATATACTGAATTGCCCGATCCAATTCTAACCAATGGACCCACAAACAGTAAACGTAACAGCCTGTCAATTTTGCCAGCCGTGATGATTTATATTTATTTGTTTATATATTTATTTATTTATATACAAGAAGGCACATTGGGGTTTAAAAAAGTACATAGCAATGAAGATTTTACATTCTTGTAAAGCCACTAGCACACATAGCATTTTGGGCAGGTCCTTTATCTAACAGATAACAGATTATAATACAGTACACGAACATCATAGTTTGTCATTGGAGATTTTAACGTCAAAATACGATATATTATTTGAGAGGACAGGATGTTGTGGAACCAGCTGCTTATTACTTCCACATTTCTGGGAGAGAAACCTTCAATGGCTTCCCAAAGCTAAGCACTGGTTGAACCATGCCTTAGAGTAATTACACCAGGTCTTTAAGACCCCTCTAACCTATCCAGCATCAGGAAAATAATCTGGTTCCCCTCAAAGAGGCACAGGGATTTGGGGGATCAAAAATCAACCTCAAAACTAAGAGAAACACCCACCAAAAAGCATAGGCACAACAAAACAAGCAACTGCAAGACAAAAAAGTAACTACCAGTAGGTAATGGAGCAAAAATTGGTGCCACTATGTAAACATATAATCCAATTGTGACTGCCTGCTACCAGGTGGCAGCCCATATCACCTGATGTCACCTGTTGGTCCCTGCTAACACAGTCCTCATTTCCTCGCCTGATTGCATCTGGGTGATCAGATTTGGGCTCCTACTGAGTGGTGGTTGAGAGAGTTAGACAAGCATTGTTTTGTTCCAGTTATCAGTTGGATAACTGTTCCAGTTATCAGTTGGACAACTGTTTCAGTTATCAGTTGGATTATTTGACTGTCTCCATCTAGTTTTATAGATATATTAGTTATTTTGTACAGGGTAATAGCTTTCAACTTTCTTGACAGTTTACTTTGATAGTGGGTTGATCTTTGATCCCCACATACTCCCCTTACCTCATAAGTGGGTAGATTTTACTCTTGACTCCCAGTAGGGTGAGAAAGTCTCAGGGCCCTAAAGTTTGGGCATTGGAGCAGCCCGTAGTAATTGTGGTGCCTTATAGCTCTCTAAGATTTAAGTAATCTTTTGTAGAACTTCTTGCAATCCACTGTAATTTCTGTCCAAAACCATCCACCCTCTTGTTTGATACTCCTCATTAATGGGCGATAATGTAAATTTTTATATGATCATTTAAACATTTATACACTCAAGGTTGCTTTAAAAGTCACATGCAAATTAGCCAAATTTTGTTTATCAATGCAACAAAGTTTAAAGGGCTTACAATAGAAATGGAAGAAATAAGAAGTGGATACTGACTATTGAGACAAAAATCAAACCAGTGTTGAAAAGATAACTCTGTAATGCTGGTGATAATGTAATCCAGAGAAATGCAATACAGTAGCTATCTACACTCGATCATAAAAAATGTTCACAAATACCAGGAGCCTTGCACAATGAAACAAAGATTTTTATGGACAGAACACAAGTCACTTAACTGAATTGTTTTGATCACTGCCAACCTGAAATGCATATGGGAACAGTCATATGAAGTTTAAGGTGGGAAGTGTCTGGGTACCCTCTTCACATGTAGGTCTGACATCTTGTGGCAATTTAGGATAATGGCCAGTGGGCCAACTACTTGCTAGCAGAACAATCTGTGGCAGTTTCTTTGATTCTGAGTACAGCTTTGAAAGGCATTGAGTATAAGTGAAAGAGTTTAATCAAGGCCAATCCAGGCCGGATTGAGAAGTTTCCAGTGTCTTCATTGGACCTAGTAAGACCTTGTCAGGGACATTTGGACAGATACATGTACCAATATAAACTATCGACCTGTCCTAACTATGGTGACAATAAGACCTGCACATTGGAGCAATTAAATGGTACATTAAAGTTTAGAAAAATTTAGCAATATATTCCACAATTTGTTATGAATTTACAAATAGTGACTTTAACCTAACTTTTAATTTATTAAGTTCAGTGTAGTACAGTATTTTATATTTTTTGTAGATTTTTCCGTAATTGTAGCTATTTTATTTACACGGAGTTTCAGCAAAGAGTTTGAGCATTACGAGAGAAACATCAAAGAGATACTCTGTTCTTGTGTGATGTTCATAGGGTTTATTGCAACATTTAAGGAAAAGTTCAAGATCTAGGATTGTATTATTGTAGTCTTAAATATGCAGCATTCATACCCATTTGTATGAAATACTTGTATACTGTATATGTTTAGTACTGTAGTTGGGTATTTAAATAAGTGTTGTATATTGTCAGGGGCTGAAGTTTATAAAGTATATTTAGGTTTGGATTTTTTTTGTTTTGGCTTTCAACAACTGATAAAAACATACGTACTTGCCAAACGTTCCTTTTGTACTCTAGCTTTTTTAGTACTGTATAGAAATAATACACATACAGTAATACTGTTTGGTTCACTAATGCTTTCTCCATCGTCCTTAATGTTCTATAAATTTCCACCCTTAAACCTTCTGTCCTTTGTCTTATATTGGCATTTCTCAGCACACATAAAGAGCAATTGTTCCATAATTATCACCAGCAATTCAGCTTTTAGAATTTGGCTAGAATTCTAAATGCTTTCTCTAAGTTTGTAAATACATACTTCTAGATAGTTGAAACATGGAAAAGCTTCTGTAAAGTTACCCCCTCAAGGAAGTTACGTCTCACCAAGAAACATAATATTAATAGATATAGATATATGGTATACTGTATAAATATTTTTATTTAAGCTAATGTGAGTTTTTATTTTTAGACTTTTGAGATGGTTACCCTGTTAGAATATTGAAAATAAATTCTCCTATTTCTTCATTTATTTAAATTAATTTTTGTGTCAAAAAATATCAAGATGCAGGTAAATAGCATCATTGATCCCTAATAAGAAATAATGAATATCACCTCTTTGAGGTCATTTCTTAAATTTAAATATACTGTACATTGTACTGTATGTTATATAAAATTGTGAATACTGTACATTAGTTTACAGGCTTATAGGAGGATATATTTCTTAATGCCTATTTATCTCATCATCAGTATTATCATCTCTTGCTTTATCACTTTTTATTAAAGAGTTCATTTCTTGATAATTGTATACTCTCTTGCAGTAGGAAGTGTAAGTACAGTAATAATTTTATGTTTTGTTAAGCATATGCAATTAAATGTATTTTCATTACATTCAAGAAAAAAAAGTTTATTGTATATTCGTAGATAGTCTAAACTTAAATTTGTAATAACCTATAACAAATTATGGTATAGAATGTGTCATTCCAAAGTTATACAATATAGTGAGAATTTGAGTTTGATTATAATATACAAATTAATGAAATTGAAATTTTTCACCCCAAAATAATCATTATAGCTATTGATTCTCTGTATACAATGTTTATAATATTTGTATTTCACTCTGCAACATTCAGGAGTGGATAGCAGAAGTTAGTAACTGTGAACATCATTTGCCATGTAAACAGTGTTGCATATCATTGCTTCTGCTTTGATTACAGAGCTTCATAATTACCAAGGAGTGCAGTATATCACCTAATGTATTCCACTTTGAAAACTTGTCAGAATGCAATAATTTGTGGGTTTTCTTAAACACCAGTGAATTAAATGTAAATACTGTACTTTAGACTTCCAAGTTATCCAGGATATGATTGAAATGTTTATTCATTTCCAAATATTTAAAATACAGTAGTTCTTTAAATACATGAAATAACCACTTTGTATTATAACTTTTTCTATTCATTTACTGATACATACTGATCAACATCATATTGAATAGCTAGCAAGAGAGCCAAGGCAAATTTTACAATTTTTTGTCGTTAAGAAAGATAGCACAGATTGCTGGGCGAATCTGCTATGCAAAATTGCATAAAAAATGTTGAGTGTTTGTGAATGATATAATTATAAAGTACTGTGTGGGAGCATTTGGGAATAACATAGAAAAGTGTAATTACCTAAATGTAGTTACAGGATGAGAGCTACACTCATGATGACCTGTCCTTCTGGTAATTTGTCACATGTCGCTTTGAAGTTGCAGTACCTGTACTGATGGTTCTGGCCTTCTCTACTTTGTCACTTGTTCAAACCATCTACCACCCAGTTAGCAAAAGTGAACTTTCTAACTTTATTTTATTTTTTTTTGCAACTTTGCTTCCCCTAGTTTGAATCTATGACCTGTCCTTGAATTTGCAGTTTTCAAGTACAATGGTACTTTTGTTTTAGAATTTAATCTGTTCCCGGAGAAGGTTCGAAAACCAAAATTAATTTTTCCATAAAAAATAATGTAAATTAAATTAATCCGATCCACACCCCCAAAATATTAACTTAAAATACATTTTATACATACATACAACTCATATTTTGTACTACACTATGTGCAAGTATATCTTACCTTTATTGAGGACTCTTGTTAGCGTATGGAAGATGGTGAGGAATGATGGGGGGGGGGAAGAGGAGAGGTGTTAGTGTTTGGAAGGGGAGTTCCCTTCCATTATAACAGCAGTGATGACATCTTTCTCTTGCATTTTGCAGGCATACAACTAGGACCTGGTTGTGGCTTACTGCTTGCTTCTCTAACTAAGAATCTGTCTAGACACTTGTTTTTCCCCATGTTTTAACACTTGTCTGTAGTGAGACATCACATTGTCTCACTATGAATTACCACATGTTTTTCCTCTATTGTCATCCTGACAACTATTTTCTTAGGTTGAACTTTACCACTGACTTTCTTGGAACCCATGGTGTGATATATAATAAGAACTATTATGTTCAACCAAAAAAGCACAAAAACAATGAAATTCTTCACAAAGAATTCAGCGTGGTCGTCACTAGGCAGGAGACACTAATAAACTGAAGCGCACCACATTCCCGGTTGGCCCATACGTGTATCAACAAACTCTAGCACCAAGACAAACCTCGAATACCAAGTAACATTTTTCAAAGAAATTGAGCTCAAGAACCAAAAAATTTGAAAAGATGGGCATTCGAAAACCAAGGTACCACTGTATTCTTCTTTGTCAATTTTTGTCGACACCTGTTACTGTTGTGTACATAGTGATATCCCCTCTTTTTCTTTCATCTTCTAGCTTTGGCATACATATTTAAAACCTCCAACCCCTCTAACACAGTGCACAGTTACAAACCCATTAAGATTTCAACTTAGATTCAACAGTGCAGAAGAAGTTGTTAAACACATATGGCAAAATCTTACTGAAGCGACCATACGAGTCATAATTACACTGTACTCATACTCCGCCCAAGTAAAACAGAAACAAGCAACACTTAGTGGGCCAGCCAGAGGCTTAGGGCCCATGCAGGAATATCCCTGCAAAAAAAAAAAAAATCCTCCAACCCCTTCCTCAGCTTTTTTTTCAGTTCCAGAAGCAATTTAGTTGCATGTCTTTGCAGTTTGTCTAGTTTGTTGATGTACATCATGAGATATGGGTACTATACAACTGCTGTATATTCCAATTTTTGTCTCACTAAAGCTGTGAACAGTTTTAGTATTTCACCATCCATGTGTATAAGACTGATTCTGAAGTTGGAAAGCGCAACATAAGCTCCTTGCACAATGTTTTTTATGTGCTCCTTAAGTGACAATCTCCTATCAGAACCATCTCTTTTGTTATCAGTTCTTTAAAGCCTTTTCATATAATTTGTAGGTTGTGTGAGGCCTATTTTTTCATATTCCACATTAAATGATATGGTGTTTATTCACACTGAATTCCAGTTGCCATGATGCTCTAGAAGCTTATTTTGTCTAGGTCATTTTTCATTGGCATGACACTTGTCTAAGTGTCTTATCTTCCTTAGTAGCTTAGTATCATCAGCAAACATATTCATATAATTTTGCATTTCTTCTGGTAGATCGTTTAGATAGATGATGAACATTACTGGTGCAAGAACTAAACCCTGTGGTATTCCACTCGTATCACTTCTCCAGTCTGATACATTGCCTTTGATTACTGCCATCATCTTTCTGGCAGTTAGAAAATTTTTCATTTATATTCCAAGTCTTCCTGTCACCCCTCCAGCATGTTCTAGTTTCGAAAACAGTCTCTTGTGTGAGACTCTGTCAAGGCCTTTTTATAAAGTCCAGATAGACACAGTCAATACTACCATCTCTTCCTGTAAGATCTGTGGCTCCTGTAGAATCATACAATGTAAGTAGGTTTGTTACACAGGATCTTCCTGTTCGAGTGACTGACTGGTATTATGTCATTACTCTGGGTGTTCTACCTATTTTTTTTTTTTAGTGTTTTGACTACCATGCTTGTTAATGACACCGGTCTATAATTTATTGAGTCTTCTGTGTATGTGTGTGTATGTATTTGAGAAAGCATAAAAATGTCTTAAGACTGAAAAACAGAAAGATAATACTCTATATATATAAAGGGCTGTTAAGGATTGTGTAGCAAAAAGTAGCATAAACTAGTGCTGTGAGGAGTATTGGAGAACGTTAGCATAAAACGTTTTCTACTTGCCTATCACTGTCTATAGGGAGTGAGATCTGGCTTTGTTGCCTCAATTCCTTGCTATTGATACCTAGTACTTCTATATCTCTTGACATTCTAGCTCTCTTATCGTACTTGCTTTGGATGGAGGCGACATCCACAACTTCTCCCAGTGAATTCCACTGGTTTACCACCTGCGCTGCATGTGAGTACTGCAATTTCTTAAATCTCTGAGTTATATGCATTTATAACTTCCCACCTGTTTCCTCTCTTTGTGTTATCCTTTAGCTGGAAGAGTTAGTGACATCTCTGCCTATTGTGCTCATTGTGTTGTGCATTGTGACCTTGCCTCCTCCAGTCCTTTGCTAGGGTTGTTAGTCTGAGTTTATGTACCTGTCTGCATAACTTAGTTCTGTTACTTTACACCTACTTTGTTTCATACCTCTGGTCTTTCTCAAGCTTCTTGTACTTCACAAGGGAAATGTTCCATGCCAGTGGTTCAACTGGTTTGACATAGGCTATGTATTGTTTCAACAGTTGTACAGTATGTATGCTTGCTAATTATGTAAACACTGCCAATGTTAACCAGTTTGTTTGATAAAAATATTTTTCTTTCTGATTATTATGATTCTTGTAACCTTTCTTATGCTGCAGTGATCTGCTCATCATTTCCTCCTCCCTAGTTTCATTGTTATACTCTAGCAGCTATTTGTCTCCCAGCTTCTGTAGGTTTTGTTTTGGTTTGTGTGCAGTTGCCTATGATCCCTCTATTCCTAACCTGGTTAACTTTGCATTCTCCCCAACCATTGGCATGTAGGAACTTGGCCCTTTCAGTAGGCCATTACATTGATCAAAAACAGCAGCAGAGGTCCAAACTTTTGAGGAACTTCCTCTGTTACTTCCCACTGTTCCAGCATTTTCTCTCCAGCAATCACTATTACAGTTGAGAGGCTGGACCAGAGCCAAAACTCAACCTCCCCGCAAGTAAAACTAATTAAGTACAACTAGGTGAGTATGTCAGGAAGATCCTTACCCAGTTCACAAACTTTCCAGTTAGGCCACATGCTTCTTTTGTCTTATTCACTGAAAGTAGTCATTTGTGAGATAGTCATATCAATGGGTTCTTGGTTGTCTAGGAAAATGCTGTCTACTTGGCTCTCTCTCCATGATCCTGTTATAGAACTATCAGGTATTTCAGGCATGACTTGTCACCGTCTAAATCCATGTTGCTAATCCATTACAAAGTTTATTATTATTTATTTTTATTTATACATATTTTATTTAATTCAGATGCTGCACTATTCCCTTTGATTATTTTCTCCAATGCTTTACAGAAAATGCATGTCAGAGAAACCTGCTGTAGTTTAGGGCTTCCAGTCTGACTCTTTCTTAAATATCAGTTCAGTGGCACTGCCAATATCAGGATTATATTGCTCTGGATCAGATCCGTATTTTTTTAAATTTGCTCTTTCCTGGGGGGGGGGGGAGCCCCTTCAGCTTCCCAGAGCTATCTGGGCTTATATGAATGTATTAGACTCCTGGTATCAGTCAAGTGAATGGAGTTCACACGAGTCCACACGAATAACACAAACCAGAAACTGGCCCCCTCCGAGAGACACGAGGAAAATAGAAACCCCTGTGTGGTTGGAAGCATTCTATGTCTTGGCCATCAACCAGGTCATGTATCCAGAAAGGTAGGCACCCCAAAAGAAACCCTATCTGGTTAAAAATTGCTACTGAAAGCCGAACTGTTTGACAGAACTCCCCAAACTAAAAACGAGCCAACGAGCAAGACGTCACAGCTGGCACGAGTTGCTGTCTGAACAGACTCATTGACCTAGTGTTTGCAGGTTCATTGGGTAGGCTATTCTATTTTCTGTTGTCTGCACTACATTGTGCCTTGTTGAGAAAGCTTTTAAGCTGTTGCCCCTTGGGCCATTTAAAGGAGTGTTCTGGATTAATGTCTTCTAATTTGTTCAGTATGTTCAGTATTTCAAAGATCTCAATTAGATCAGCCAGAGTTTGTATGGTTTGCAGAGTAGTTAGCTCCTCAGGTCGTTGACCTTCCTGGTATGAAAGTTGATTTAGTTTTGAGATGAGTTCTAGGAGGCCCTCCTGAGAAGCTTCACAAATTATGTCAGTGTGGCTACCAAGCCTTAGAAAATTTCACCAGGCCTCTTGCGAACTTCTCGAGCCTACTGAGGGGAGCTTTGGGGTCAGAGATCAACCCAAAACCATGGACAAAAAAGAGAGTATAAGCACATCAAAACAAACAACTGCTTGAAATGAAATTAGTAATCCTTAGAAAAACAAGGAAAACAATCATTGTGCTAGGTAAACACCCTAGCCCTAAAGTGTAAGATACCGACCAGATAGCAACCTAGATCACCCATTGTGCAACCAGGGTTGCACTTCTCTGAACTTGCTTCAGTTCCTGCTGCACAACCAGGACCATGTGTCTGAGCTGGATGAAAATTCTATTGTGTGGCAGTTGTCCTCCACTTTCTGGCTTCAGTACATGGTCCCAAGTTTCTCCTTTCTTCTGGTTGGCAAGAAAATCCTTGTTTTCAATGAAAACGTGGCAGATTTTTATGTAAGCATGCCTTGATTGAAAGGAGCAGAAAACAGGCACATAAGGAAATTTCTCACCTTATGTGAGAAATTATGCGAGAAATCTTTAAAGAATTCTGATAAAGAAAGAGATCTAGGGGTGGTTCTAGATATAAAACTATCACCTGAGGACCTCATAAAGGACATTGTGCGAGGAGTCTATGCTACACTTTCTAACTTCATAATTGCTTTTAAACACATGGATGGCAAAATACTAATGAAATTGTTCACAACTTTTGTTAGACTAAAGTTGGAATATGCAGCAGTTGTATGGGGCCCATATCTTAAGAAGCACATCAACAAACTGAAAAAGGTGCAAAGACATGCCACTAAGTGACCCCCTAGAACTGAAAGACAAGAGCTACGAGAAGGGGTTACAGGCATTAAATATGCCAAAACTAGAAGATAGAAGAAAAGGAGGTGATGTGATCACTACGTACAAAATAGTAATGGGAATCG
Organism: Procambarus virginalis; assembly: GCA_020271785.1. Classification (NCBI taxonomy): domain Eukaryota; kingdom Metazoa; phylum Arthropoda; class Malacostraca; order Decapoda; family Cambaridae; genus Procambarus; species Procambarus virginalis. Next base: position 14,256,307 of record WNGS01042707.1, read on the forward strand.
ATAAAATTGATAGGGAAGAATTCCTGAGACCTGGAACTTCAAGAACAAGAGGTCATAAATTTAAACTAACTAAACAAAGCTGCTGAAGGAATATGAGAAAATTCACTTTCTCAAACAGAGTGGTAGACAGTTGGAACAAGTTAAGCAGGTGGTGGTGGAGGCCAAAACTGTCAGTAATCTCAAAGTGTTATATAACAAAGAGTACTGGGCAGATGGGACACCACAAGCATAGCTGACATCCTGTAACTAAACTTAGGTAATTACCTGTTAACTGAGATATCTGGGTGAGTGCAGTACAGATGTTAAGGGAGTGATAATGTAAAATGGCTGTAAGGAAGTGTTTGTGTGATATAACTCACAAAAGTGCAGGGATGCAGTAGTGGCAAAAGATAACATGCAAGTGCTATGAAAGAGGTTTTTGAGAAATAATTAAGAGATATAATGAGTGGTTGAAAAAGGGCCCATTCATGATTATTAATAAATATCAAATCCTGTACACATTAGAGAGAAATAATGCATAATCCATTGAAACAATCTTTTATATTTCTTGTGCCAGGATTATAGTGCTGTACAGTACTCTACTTCAGGGAATACTGTACTGTATTTGTGATGTGTCATCAGTATCATATGTCAACAATTGGTGACACCTGTGGCACAACACAGTTCCAGTTGATCATTTCATTTTTATATTTAAGTATTATAGAGATGAGATATGAACATACGTTCAGTGTATAATATTATAGGTGATACACAGTTAATCTCAAGAATTTAATTACAGTAATTGTTGTTAAATGGGAATATTATTTCCTTACTTCAGAAAGTAAGATTTGATATAAATTTATTTTATAGAAAAATATTGAGATAAAAATAGCACATATCCTGGACATTTGAAGTCATGAGTAATTAATTGTACAGTATTACACTTAGGTTTTTACTGTGATCTACATGAGATGCACACAATACTTAAATTGTAATTTTGATTTACTAGCTGTTAAGAAAACCTGTTTTTAGCTCTAAATCACCACAGCACTGCACAGCCCAGACCTGACCAACCAGTGATCTTGGGGTAATTTTATGCAGCATAAAAGCACACATCATCATTGCATATTGTTGCTATAAAATACATGAAAACACAAGTGACTTGAGGCATTATGTACAAAATGTTGTACTTGAGTTATTGCAACTGCTCATTTTAACCTTATGGTTTTGTAGTTGGCACAGTGTACTTGTCTGCTGTTCTGAAGTTGTTATGGCTTGGCTTTATGTATCTCTCGCTCACTGAGCATTCACAGATTTGATCTTACATGTCCGATGTGCACACAACAAAACATGTACAGCGTTTATATTGCACAATTTGTGTCATACAGTACGTCAATTTTAGTTACTTGGATTTGTGATGAAATCAGACTTTTTGCCAAAATGTTGCTTGCCATCCTTGTTAATTTGGCTTTATTTTTCATGATCATGCAAGTTAAAAGCAGATTTCTTATATTAACCTTTATTACCTCATATGTTTTCAAAATATAATCCTGTTTACATTCATTTATCTTTGCACCCAGCTTTATACCTCATTTTATTTTGCTGGAGATTCATTTTGCTTTTGAACTATTCAAGATGCAAGGCTGCCTTTTTCATAAGAAATGTGTGTAATGTGCCCAAGTTGCTATGTAACCTTATATGATCAAAACAGTAATATTTTTGCTATAAGAGACAACAAGAGTAGAACATCTGCTGCAACATACTCTGGCTGGAATAAACAGGCTTCATACACATCACTGCTTGACTAACATTGCATCATCTCTTGCTCTTTTTCCTTTACCGCTTCTGCTACACTGTGCTGCGCTCTCCATGTCCTCTTCTGACGAGTGCTTGTACAGCCCTTGCAGAAAAAGGTTTGCGCATTTCCTACACTTCCGTCTAAGGTACTGAGTGCTTCTTAGTTTGTTGATGTACCTTGTGTTTAAATCTCAATTTGCTTAATATTTATTGTTTGCTAGATAGTTTTTTGAGTAGTGACCCTTAAAAGGAAAAGTTATATATAATAATGTTGTGCCTAATAGCCAGAACTGCATTACAGTACTTGGCCTAGTATGTAAGGCCCAATTTGCCTAACAAGCAGTGATTTTTATTAGTTTCCAATATTTCTTTCCAAATTAGTTTATTCCATTTAATATTATTATATTAAGAACATGACATAGTAGGTTAAGTTAGGTTTACAATATGTTAGGTTTTATCAACTTTCTATGTAACTGGTAGTTATAACTAAAATTAACCTTTTCTGGGGGGAGCCCCGTCGGCTCCCCGGAGCTATCCCAGGCTGATATGCTAATTTCAGACTTTGGCATCAGTCATGTGTATGGAGTTCTTAGGCCTACCGGGGACCACGGCCAGAACCGGGCCCCCTCAGAGAGGCAAGGGGAGCAATGGCCTATAGAAGCCCCCGTGTGGTTGGAAGCATTCTATGTCTGCCATCGACCGGGACAGGCACCCAGAAAGGTAAGCGCCCCAAAACAAACTCCTATTCTGGTTAAAATTGCTACCAAAATCCGAACTAGTGGATAGAACTCCCAAACAGAAAACAAGCAAACTAGTGTGACGTCACACGTCACCGCGCCGCTGTCTGCGCAGCTCCCCCCTCCCCGGGAGGGGGAAGGTGGAGCCCCAGACCTCCCACGCCGGCTATCCACCCATCAGTTCTTCGGCTGATGCTATAGGCACCGGTTATGTGCTCCGGCTCCAGTGGTTGTTTCAGCGCTGCACCTAGAGTGTGGTGTCTGTTTTCTAGGTGGTGCGCGAGCCGGGAGTGATTCTCCAGTACTCGGGCTGCATGCGCCTAGGGTTCCCTTCCCTAGGTGCCCTGTAAGTACTGCCCTTGGGACTTGGGGCCAACTTCCACAAGTTCCTTGGGGTCTGCCCCTGCTAGGCCGTTTACTGCTTGGTTTTCGGCCGCTCTTTGTGTGCTCGGGTGTTCTGTCTCCCTTGTTCGCCTTAGAGTAAGGGGCAGTTTTGCACTGGTGGGGCGCAGGGTACTGTGCAGCTTGTCTTTTCCCAATCATAGCGGCCGGCTCTGTTCCGCTTGGGTACGCTGTCCTCTTGCGGGGTTTTCTTTTTCTTTTTGTTTATCTACCTGGTGGGGGGGTCTGCCTTCGTTCTTGCCCTGGTGTCCCTTGTGTTCTGAGTTTTCTGGTGGTACCCCCTGCTAGGTCCCCGTGAGTGTACACGTCCCGGGGGTTCAGCTCTTAGAAAGTTTGGTAGTTTTGGGTGCCGGTTAGCAGTACCCTGCCTGGGAATACCTGAGCGCGAGTCCTCTTATAGTAAACGCTCGGGACCCTGGGAAACCCCTGGGGGCGCGTGGGTCCGATGGATGTGACCCCAGAGCCCCCCCCTCGCTTCCAGCGAGTTTGAGGGTTGCTCACCCCTTGTCTCTGGGTGACTCTCTGTTTTGCCTCCGTCTGCTGCCTGTGGGGTCGGTGACACCTTCGACCCGGAGTCCTGCGAGTTTGTTGCTCGTTATGGCTCGGTTACCCAGTTGTGCTCAGCTGGTGCGGGCAGCAGAGGCGTTGCACTTGAGCCTTGGTGGTGGCAACGCTCTCGTGGTAACTCCCCGGGAGCCCCGGGGCTGCCCCGTTTTGGTTCTTGTTTTTCCCCTGGATTCCCCTTCCTGCCTGCATCCGGTTCCTTACCGTCTGTAGGTTCAGGGCGGGGTTTGATGGTGTTGAGACTCGGGCAGTCTCGGGGAAATCCCCTTCCGGGGTAGTGACGGGGGCATTCGAGCCTGTTCCTCCAGCCGTGTTGTAAGAGTCTGCCAGTGGGCTCCCTTCCTTAGTGTTTTCACGGCTGTCCCGGTTTTCTGGTACGGCCGGGGCTTTAGGGGGACGGCTCGGCCCCGGGGCCTGTTGTGTGGGTTCCCGGGGCTGTGGAGGGGCTGACTTGGGGGGCCTTGGCCCCATAGGACCCCGTGGGGGTTTTTATCCCCCTCTCGGCGGGGCTTGTGGTTACGCGGAGTGGGGTTTTCCTCTCCACTCGCCGTACGTGCTGTTGGGCGTCGGCCCCTCCCCGGGCTCGGTTCCTTGGCCGTTAAGTCTGGGGGTTCTACATGACTACTGGTCTCGGGTGCGCATGAGCCTTTGTGTGCCTTCGGGACTGGTTTTGGCTTCCGTGTTCTCGAGGGTTCGGGAAGGTTTTTCCTACTTCCCGCGTTATTGGAACGTCTGTCGGCTCCTCGTCCTTGTTGCCGAGTTGGGCTACTTGTAGCCCTGTTGGGCTCCTTGTTGTCCTGTTGTGCTCCTTGTAGCCCTGTTGGGCTACTTTTGGCCCAGTTTGGGCTCTTTCTGGCCCTGTTGGGCTACTTGCAGCCTTGTTGGGCTGCTTGTGGCCCGGTTGCGTGCCTTGTTTGGGCTCTTGTCTTCGTATCTTTGGCCGGTTTTCTTGTTCCTGCTCACTCTTTTGGCTACTTTTCTTGTGCAGTAGTCTTGGTTGCCGCCTTCCCGCAGGGTAGGTTGCGCGTTTTCGGCCAGCATGTCATGCGCGTGCGCCGCGGAGTTTGTTTTGGTCTGGGCGGTGTGTAGTGCCGGTGTTCGTCGTCTTTTTGCTCCAGTGCTTCGCCTTTCGCTCTTCTCCCTTGCCGCGGTATGTGCCCCTTTTCGCTCCGGGGGTGTCCTGGGTTCCAGTTGTGGGGAGGCCGCCGAGGTTTCCCCTGTGTCATGGGTGTGGGCCGCCTTCTTCGCCTCTTCCTTGCTCTCCTGCAGGTCCGGCTCTGGCTTCTTCACCTGGCGGTGCTCCCAGGTTCTTCTGGGCTCGGTTGAGTCGTGTCACTTCGAGCCACCGGTTGCCAGGTGAGTTTCTGCGGTCTGGCGTCTTTTGGCAGGGCGCTGGATGTGGTGTTATATGCCTGTCCTTCTTTAGGTCTCTTTTTGTACGACTGAGACCGTTCGCACACCAGTGTCGGTCCCCTTTTTTCACCCCTTCCTGTCCCACTCTTGTGCATGTCCAACCCATGCTAGGGTCATTCAGGGGTCCCACCTTTGTTAGTGTTATGTGGTGTGGGGGTTTGTGGTGTTGGTTCTGTACTCGCCTGGTAGGGCTCCTGGCTGTGCTTGCAAGGTTTATGCGCTCTGGCTTTTGGGTCCCGCCTATCTGGTAGAACTTGCGGGATAGTACCAGTGGAGTGCAGTGGTGCCATAGGCACACTCGGGAACACTGTATATCCATCAGAGGTCTGCAGTTGTTACACGACCTCCTTGCGAGCATACGCCTTCTCGCTGGTACCTTATCTTGAGGTTAACTTGAGGTGCTTCCGGGGCTTAGCGTCCCCGCGGCCCGGTCATCGACCAGGCCTCCTGGACTGGTCATGCTGGCTGTTGGACATGGCTGCTCGCTGCCCGACGTATGAGTCACAGCCTGGTTGATCGGGTATCCTTGGAGGTGCTGATCCGGTTCTCTCTTGCACCAACCCGTCCCCGCATCTTTATTACGTCAATATTGACTTCTTCGTTCCGTGCATAGGTGCCATACTGAAACATAATAGTTTCCCTTAAAAGACTTCGTGGAAAACACCGACCTTACCTGACCTACTTAGTAGGTTACAATACGCATCTTATGGTTTCGTAATTGCAATTGTTACTTAACCTATTATAGGTATGCCACTGAACTCTGTGAGGGGATTGCAAGTTATGCCCCTATGGTACGGTCTGTGGACTTCCGGGGCACACTAGCTTGCCTTCGACTTAGTTATGGCCCATCCTGGTTGTGGGGAGTCTGTGGGCCTGCAGGCCGCCCCATGCGTCTTCCTGGTGGGCCTCCCTTTGGCCGGTCTAGCCTGGCCTCGGGCCGGGCTTGGGGTGTACATGAGCTCCCGGTTCCCCATCCAGCCGGTTTTGAGCGGGGTTTCTCCGCCGTCGGTCGCCTGGTAGGCGGGTTCCTGGGCCTGCTGGGTTCTGTCGTGTCTCCGTGGGCCCTGTCTGGGGTCTATCTGCTCCGTTCTCTGCCTTTGCCGGAGCGAGTTGCTCTTTACCTGTGGCATGTTGCGGTGGTGTATACTCCCCTAGTTGTGCTTGCGGGGGTTGAGCTCTGGCTCTTTGGTCCCGCCTCTCAAACGTCAATCTTATAACAGGTGTACGGTTTCCTGAGCCTATTGGGCTCTATCATATCTACACTTGCAACTGTGTTTGGAGTCAGCCTCCACCACATCGCTTCCTAATGCATTCCATTTGTCAACCACTCTGACACTAAAAAGTTCTTTCTAATATCTCTGTGGCTCATTTGGGCATTCAGTTTCCACCTGCGTCCCTAGTGCGTGTGCCCCTTGTGTTAAACAGCCTGTCTTTATCCACCAGGTTGTATGTTGCTACTACTGCGCGTGTGCATTAGTACCGTGTTTCGCAGTGGCGTGTCCTTACTCCTGGGGTTTTTATGCTTCTGCTCTTTCGTCCTGCCTCACCCCAGTCGTTTTCCTGGCATCTCCTTTGGTCAGTTTTGCCTGCACTTGCTGCTATGTTGGGGGATGTGGTCGGTTTCCACCACTTCATTGTTTGTGTGTTCCCTTGTTTTCCTCCTCTGCCACAGGGGTGTTCTGCGTGTGTTCCTTGGCTTCTTGGGCTTTTTTCGGCCTGTGTCCTGTGGTGTGCTTCTTTGTCTCGGTCTGTTGCTGTTGCTCGTACCTCTTGGTTCGGGTAGGTTCTGGCGGCAACCCTTCCGCCTTCTTTGGTTTCCTTGCTTGCCCTGCCACTTGGTTTTTTGGGGTCTTGCGATGTCTCGCGTCGGACCCGTCATTTGTTCTCCTGGCGGGTTTGCTTGCTTTGGGATTTGTCTGTTCGGCAGACGTTCCATCTCCTTGTACCACCTGAGTTCGGTGGTCGCGCCCGAGATCTTCTTGCGGCTCCGCCTTTTCCTGGGCTCGGAGGGGCCTTGTCGGGGCTGCTTCCGTCTGCCTCGTGGTCTCGCCTCCGGCTGGTGGTCGGTGTCCCACCTGCGTGTTTCTCTTGGCGGCAGTATGGGGTGTTTTGGCGGTCCTTCCTTTTCCTGTACCTTCTTAGGTGGTTCCTCTTGTTAGCGTCGGCCTGGTTTTTGGTGGGGGTTGGGGGCCGTCGTCGTGCCACATACTGTCGCCTCTCTCTTTTTGTGCGGCGCTGGCGGAGCCGCTTTGGCTTGCTTTCGGTCTTGCTTCTACACCGCTTAGTAAGCTGTCTTGTGCTTCGTTTCCCCTCCGGCCTGTTCGTGCGCCGCTTGCACCATCCTGGTATCTGGTCAGCGTGCTCTGTCTTCTCCTCGGTTGGTAGTGCCTCTTCGGTTCCGGTTTGTTTTTCGTCGGCTCTTTTCCTTTTGGCATTTGCCTCTGGGGTCGGGTCGCTGAGTTTTCCTGCTCCTTTGGTTTTAGCGTTTTGGTTGTTTGGGTGGTGTCCGCCTCCCGGTTCCGTCCCTTTGATCTTCCTCTGTGGGTAGTTAGCTCCGGGGAGCCGACGGGGCTCCCCCCAGAAAACCAGCGTTGAATGTAATGAAACGCCATTTTCTGGGTGAGTCCCGGAGGCTCCCCGGCAACCCTCCCTCCCTCCGGTCGGCGGTTTTTCGCGTGTCTTGACATCCAGCCTCAGAACTGATGGGTGGATAGCCGGCGTGGGAGGTCTGGGGCTCCACCTTCCCCCTCCCGGGGAGGGGGGAGCTGCGCAGACAGCGGCGCGGTGACGTGTGACGTCACACTAGTTTGCTTGTTTTTCTGTTTGGGAGTTCTATCCACTAGTTCGGATTTTGGTAGCAATTTTAACCAGAATAGGAGTTTGTTTTGGGGCGCTTACCTTTCTGGGTGCCTGTCCCGGTCGATGGCAGACATAGAATGCTTCCAACCACACGGGGGCTTCTATAGGCCATTGCTCCCCGTGCCTCTCTGAGGGGGCCCGTTCTGGCCGTGGTCCCCGGTAGGCCTAAGAACTCCATACACATGACTGATGCCAAAGTCTGAAATTAGCATATCAGCCTGGGATAGCTCCGGGGAGCCTCCGGGACTCACCCAGAAAATGGCGTTTCATTACATTCAACGCTGGTTTTTTTTTAAATCAATATATATATATATATATATATATATATTAGATGAATCGTTGCTAGTCCTGAAATGGTCAGCCTATCCTGTCATTAAATGTGACTTAGCTCTGAAAAGTTATTAGTCACTGTTAAATGTTTTGTAGTAATATACTACTTCAGTAGGAGCAGTCTTAAA
>WNGS01042707.1:14272434-14308132 GCA_020271785.1 Procambarus virginalis
GACTGAATAGAGCAGAATAAGACTTAATTGTCCTTGTTGTTCAAGGTGTTTTGATGTTCGTCGATTTTGGTCAAGTTTCTTCTTCTCCACTTGCATTATTGTCAACTGAATGTTAGTCCACTGGATTGCCATGTCCCCACTAAAAAGTTGCATTTTGCTATATTAAAAAGCATTTGCCAGTCCTTTGATAATTTTTAAAGTTCATGTAAATCATTTACCACAGAAGCAGTGTGTATGTGTGTGTGTGTATGTATTTGCCAATCTGAATTTAGCTCCAGTTCTTGAGCCCACCTCTTAACTTTCAGTCGACTGGCATAGTTGAATTCTATCATCTATACCTAAATCCATGTTTGGAGTTAGCCACCACTTACTAGCTCAGTGCACCTCTTCATTACATATGTGTGTGTGTGTGTGTGTCTCACACCCCTATTAGCTATACAGTTTTGAGTGTTGCAGTTTAATATTTGATTGGCATCATTATTACCAATCAAAATATGCATGTGCTTTTTAGGGATTATTGTACATGATCAATGATTGATAAAATTAAAATTACAAATAAGTCAAATGCCAAACTGGCAGAGGTGTTTTCTTTGTGTTAAAACAAAATATTTTGAAAGATATATACAGTATATACAGCACTGTTCAAAATATAAACTTCAGCCACCATACATGATTAGAAAAATCCTGAAACCTAAAGGTTTCTAAAAGGCTTAACCCTTTTGTAAAATTTGTAAAAGCATTAGTCATGAAAGTTTGTATTAAGTTTGTAATTTTTTCCACTTGTAATTAATTTTCAGGTCCGTAGGCAGCTCACATCTGTGGGATACTACAGTGATGCAGAGTCTGTCCGGACTAATGGGCTGACAACACCACAGCCTCCACACCTGCTTGTTCACCTTTGCCACTTTCCACCCCAACTCCTACCCCTAATGGTCGTGGATCATCAGCAGACTCTGGTGTAAGATTTTCAAGCGATCGAGATTCGACTGCTAGTCATGACGGTAAGTTGAATTTGTTAGTTAATGAATAAATGACAGGTCAGGAGTTTAGATTTGTTTATAACTTTTTGTTAGCCCATTACTATTACTGTATATAGGAGGAAAGTTTGTAAGCTTTGTGTAAGTCGGGTTTTACTTATGCCGTATATATGATGCTATTCATGGAAACCAAACTTAAAAATAATGTGTGAAAAAAAACCCAAATGGTTATTTTGAACCACCCTACAATGTGTATAGGGTGGTTCAAAATGTGTGTTTAAGTCCAAATTCCCATTAGTTTCTTAGTGTAGATTTTCTTCGGGATTGATATTATAAGCATATATATATATATATATTTATATATATATATATATATATATATATGTGAGAAAGCTGCATGAACGCGCAAGCCATATATCACTAAGAACTCTTTGACCGGCCAGGATTCGAACCCATGCCGTCCAGGATCACCCCTAAACGTACACAGTACCGTGACCACCGCACCAATGATCACGATCATTGTGCGGTGGTCACGGTACTGTGTACGTTTAGGGGTGATCCTGGACGGCATGGTTCGAATCCTGGCCGGGTCAAAGAGTTCTTAGTGATATATATATATATATATATATATAATATATATTATATATATATATATATATATATATATATATATATATATATATATCTATATATATATATATGCGTATATCACGAAATTAAACACGTGATTTAAAATGTGACAATGTCAGACCACGGAGGAAAAAATGAAACAGGAATTTCCTTAAGTACTTTCGTATATTAATACATCTTCAGAAGGAGTGAACTCCTTCTGAAGATGTATTAATATACGAAAGTACTTAAGGAAATTCCTGTTTCATTTTTTCCTCCGTGGTCTGACATTGTCATATATATATATATATATATATATATATTAATATATATATATATATATATATATAATATATACAGTACATATATATATACATACTTCCGATGCTAATCCGTTCCCAGAGACGGATCGGAAGTCGAAATATCGGAAGTCGAAGCGAATTTTCCCATAAGAAATAAAGGGATTTGAATTAATCCGTTCCCCACCCTCCAAAATATTAACATAAAAATACATTTTATACTGAATACAATGTTTTTTCTAACTACAATACAGTACCAAAGTTACTCTTACCTTTATGGAGGGCTCTTGATGGAGTATGGAAGATGGTGATGGGGGAGGAGGAGAGTTGTTACTGTTTGGAAGGGGAGTCCCCTTCCATTATCACATCAGGCAGTGATGTTTTCTCTGGGGTACTCACTCTCCTACATTTTGCCTGAATACCACTTGGACCTGGTTGTGGTTCAGTGCTTGTTTGTCTCACTACAAATTTGTCGAGATTTGTTTTTCCATTCGTTTTAACATTTGTCTGTAATGATGCATCACTTTAGCACCCATAATGCCCTTTTTCTTAGCTAGTATGGTGGATATCGTTGACTGAGATTTGTTGTACTGCCTAGCCAGTTCACCTACCTGCACACCATCTTCATATTTACGAATGATCTCTTGTTTCTGCTCTATGGTCATTCTTACATGGGATCTCATATGTTGAGCCTTACCACTGACTTTCCTGGGACTCATGGCATATTATAATAATAATTACTTTAATGTGTTCAAAATGCAAAAAATCACCACAAAAGCAAAATTTCTTATAGGCTCGATCATCACTAAGCGGGTAGCTGTAGTAAACTGAGGCAGGTCGGACCGCGTGACCGGGAACCACGTGCTCAGCCGACCCGAGCGTGTACCAACAAATATCGGATCTCGACGACACCATCGGATGACGAGTCGCATTTTTCTATGAAATTTATATCGCAACTCGAAATTATCCTAAGTAGGGGCAATCGTATGTCGAGGTGCCACTGTATATATATATATATATATATATGCACAGTGGCACCTCGACATACGATTGCCCCTACTTACAATAATTTCGAGTTACGATGTAAATTTCATCGAAAAATGCGACTTGACGTCTGATGGTGTTGTCGACTTCCGATATATGTTGGTACACGTTCGGGTCGACCGAGCGCGTGGTTCCCAGTCACGCGGCCGACCTGCCTCAGTTTACTACAGCTGCCCGCTTAGTGACGATCGCACCTATAAGAAATTCCACTTTTGTGGTGATTTTTTGCATTTTAAACATTAAAGTAATTATTATATATCACACCATGAGTCCCAGGAAAGTCAGTGGTAAGGCTCAACATATGAAAACCCATGTAAGGATGACCATAGAGCAGAAACAAGAGTACAGAATGTCTCTTCCTCAACAATTAAGAAAATGTGTGCAGTATGGGAAGAATTGCAAACCTTTGCTGAAACGACTCACCCAAATCAAGCTGCAGTAGGTCGTTGCCTTAACCTATTCAGTGACACTGATGCATCATTACAGACAAATGTTAAAATGAAGGGAAAAACAAATGTCTCTTGACAAATTTGTAGTGAGACAAACAAGCACTGAACCACAACCAGGTCCTAGTGGTATTCAGGCAAAATGTAGGAGAGAGAGTACCCCAGAGAAAACATCTTTGCCTGATGTGATAATGGAAGGGGACTCCCCTTCCAAACAGGAACAACTCTTCTCCTCCCCCCTCATCACCATCTTCTATATGCCATCAAGAGCCCTCCATAAAGGTAAGAGTAACTTTAGTACTGTATTGTAGTTAGAAAAAAACATTGTATTCAGTATAAAATGTATTTGTCTGTTAATATTTTGGAGGGTGGGGAACGGATTAATTCAATTCCCTATATTTCTTATGGGAAAAATCGCTTCGACTTACGATATTTCGACTTACGATCCATCTCTGGGAACGGTTTAGCATCGTAAGTCGAGGCCCCATTGTATATTATATATAATATATATAATATATATAATATATAATATATAATATACAGTACATATAATATATATATAATATATAATATACATATAATATATATAATATATAATATATAATATACATATAATATATAATATATATATACACACACAGACACACACATATGCAGAATAACCCCAAATGAAATCAGAAAATAATTGCTGGCGTGCATTTGCCTTATAAGGGCATCATCAACAGCTTGACTGGCAAGTATAGAGAAAGAAGCAGTTTTTAGTGAGGAGAGATGAGGTATTTTGTACGTTGGGTGTACAGTAATAAAACACCATAGGCGATATAACTTTTTATTAAATTTATATATTAATAATAAAATATTTGCAACAGCAAGTTGCATGGAATTGTTGCAACTGCAGTTGATAGTAATTTGCAACTGGAGCTGATGGATTTTTTGCAGCTTCGCAGTTGCTAGTAAGTTGCACTTGCAGTTACAGCCTATGGTATATATGTGCAGTGATACATGTTAAGTGACCTTAATAACTATACTGTACAGAGGAGCCTCGATTAACGAATTTAATCCGTTCCAGCACCGAGCTCGTCATGTGAAACGCTTATCTTGTGAGTTGAATTTCCCCTTTTAAAATAATGGAAATAAAATTAATCCTTTCCACCCCTAAAACACATCAATATGAAATTTTATAATGTAATTATAATACGTGTAATTATTATGTTTTGTTTTACTGTTTTCAATTGTAGTTTACCTTATAAAGAGTCATTGCTGGCTTGAGGGAGATGCTGGAAAATTGGGGAGGAGGAGAGGGGTTACGGTGTGGAAGAAGAATCCACCTCTGAGTCAGGCGATTTCCTTCTTCAAATCTACAGTAATGGTGTCTTTCTTCCGCTTGACAACACTATCTTGACCAAGCAGCTTCCTTGGTGACATCGTGGTTACAAATTGTAGTCACAAAACAACAAAACAACACAAATAAATGCAGTGGTGCTTGTCCTGTGCGATAAAACAACAACACTGTCTTCGGAGGCGTCCGAGAATTTGCGAGAACCAGCAGGAATGCTAGGAAGCACCACGTGGTTTTCTCGTTAATCGAGCAGAAGCTTGTCAATTGAGAAATGTTCTGCGAGTGGCTCACTCGTTATCTAAAATGCTCGTAGATGGGGGCTGCTCGTCACATGAGGTTCCTCTGTACTTGTATACCTATTCTATATACTTAGGGGCACATGCACCCGAACATAGTAGTACGTAAATAAAGTAAACAAAGGTTAGAGAATTCATCCCCAAATTATAAATGGTGCACTTAACCATAATAACGATGGAGGCATATCGTCTATACATAAGTAATCCTAAATAATTAACATTACTAATTACCAATACGTGTAGTTACCCACTTACATATGTGTCTAACATTACATTATGTACATGTGTAAAGGATGAGACAAGCTACATGCATACAGAAACATTGAAAGAGTATGCATGATGAATGTGTATACATGCGTACAAAGATCGAGACTAAAGAAGTTGTGGCAAGCATATATGAGTTGAACATAATAAAGTTGTGCTGGATGATGGAGGAGGGGAAGGGGGAGTCCGGCGAAGCACCTCCAAACGCCAGGCCGGCTGGTACGAGATACTGTCGGCAACCTGGCATTATCATTTTGACATGATATTTCTACATTTCACCAAATCAAGCATTACTTTATGCACTTATTGGGGTTTTAAATTTTTTACAGTAATTGCTCACTGTACATTACTTACTGTACAGTATTGTACATTATGAACTCAGTGGACATTTCACATGTCACTAGCCCTCTTAATATTCCATAATATATAGCTAATTTATAGAATATTTTAGCTTCTTTGTATGACATGGCTACATGTGTGGGGGAGGCAATCTCTTGGCACAATAATTTAAACATTAGTTGTGAATTGTAGAAATTAAGGCCATTTATGAATAATGTTCAACAGTCCACCAGTCTCCGTGGTGTAGTGGTAAGACACTCGCCTGGCGTTCCACGAGTTCTTTGTCCTGGGTTCATATCCTGGGCGGGGAAGATTTACAGGCCTCAAATCCTTAACTGTAGCCTCTGTTTAACTCAACAGTAAAATGGGTACTTGGATGTAAAAACGATTCTTCATGGGGCATCGTATTCCAGGACCATAGGATTAAGAGCTTGCCTGAAATGCTACGCGTACTAGTGGCTGTACAAGAATGTAAGAACTCTTGTATATATCTCAAAAAAAAAAAATTGTAAGAATGATTAAAATGATGAATTAAAGACTTATTGAAATGCTAACATTTTCTACAAAGATAACTGAAAACACCACACTACCTGCTACTCTCACCACTGAAACAAGCTTTGCCTTAAAAATTCAAAGAAAGCAGAAGTGTTGTAAGAAATGTGGTAAAAAAGCTGATTGTTTTACCCTTTTGTTGCATTTGGAATGGTAATGAACATGCACATAAGAGCATGCATGCATAAGTTTTTTGTATACCTTTAAAGTCCATTGTTATACTAATTAAGTCGGTGTTATTTGTGTAGGCTAGTAAGAGGGAAATGTTCTTTAATGAAACAATGTGCTTGAAGGAAAGATTCTCGTTTGTTTACTTTTCTCGGTGTTAAATCAGTCATGATCTAGGATTGGGGATGTATGATCAGTGATGAGAAGCTCCATGGATACAATAGAAGAAAATATTGAGAACCCCAGACTCAGAGTATGGAATTTTACTCCACATATAAAGTGGAGTAAAATTCTTTCTCATAGAGCAAATCCCTAATCGGTTAATTCTTAATTTGAAATTAATTTCAATACGATATGATTTTTAACTGTCCCAACAATGAAACATGGGTAAACAAAGGCCTCAAGTATACAGTATTGTGCTTGTAAAGCATATACTCAGGGCAGATTCATTGGTTGCCTCATAAGGTAAAAACCCATTATAAATAGGAGAAAGAATCATGTACGCTGATCCACGGATACCTCTGGAAAGGATATTTTGGTCACCATTTAATCTTCATAAATCCATACCAAATGAACTACCGTGAAGGTTTTAGCTGAGACTTTGACTTTTTGACCAGAAAGTCAGATTTTTTAAACTCCACCAATGCTAGATCTCTTGCCTGCAAACACTGAAGATAGGTCCTTTGTCCCAGCCAGGCCCTCGGAAATAACCTCTCGAACCCAAAAATCCCTTAGCCGCTACAGCAATACCTGGACATACCATGACCTCACTGCACACTCCTTCCAAGTGGAAACTAATCTAATGTGCTCTATAGGTAAACACTTGGTACTGTAGACAGTTTTGAATACATAGTCCTTTATTAGCACAAGCCTATTTAAACTCCATTTACAAAGTAAAGTAATTGTCCAGCATGTTTTGCTGTTTTCACAATCCGAGCAAGACTGTCCAGTTCTCTGGCCACGTGTGATAATGCTGGGATTGCAAGTAGTTAAACTAGATCTCACTAATGATTAATATATCAAGAGTGGTTAAGCCCATTTTTAAGTTTCTATCACAAAAGTAAATTCAGCAATTTAAGAATGATTTTCAATTATATAAATTGATCATAAAATTGGTATATTGTGTGTTTTGCAGTGACTCACTCTCTTTAATATAATCATGGTAGCATTTGAAAAAATGCAGATGTAAAAAACTGCAAAATACAAAGACTTTTTAAAGGCATTTGATAAGTGACCATTAACTGATAGTCCACAAATTGAGAGCAACAGGAATAATGCCGGAACAAAGGTGGACTTCTTAAAAAAAACAGTGTTAAATGTAGTGAAACGTCAATTTCTGGAGGAGCCTCAATGACTCCCTGAAGCTATATTCCTGAAATTGCTTCACACTAAAAGGTCATATCAGTTGTGGCTAGTTCTATAGGCCTTCAGGAGACCAGAGCCAGAACCTTGCCCCCTTCACCGAGGCACAGAGAGCAGGTGACAGTCCGCTACCTCACCAGAGAAAGCCTCCTGAAGTCAGCACAGCTTTATAGAAAACTGGAGGGTCCTCAGAAAGTCTCAAAAACTATTACAATTGAGTTACACAGAACAAGGAATTCACTGAGATGAGCTCAAAACTCATTAGTACTGACCAGGCAGCCTGGACCCAGTTCCTCATGTAATTCTGGACTTGATGAACAAGCTCATGATGAACCGATGAACCTGGAGGGTGGAAGGGGAGGCTGAGACCCACTGGAGCTCCTCCAGCAATTGGCATTTCATTACATTCAATGCTTGGTTTCTGGAGAGAGCCTCTCTTGGCTCCCTGAAGATAAACTAACCACAGAGAACTAGAAGGGGACTTACCAGAAAGGAAGTGAGGGAGGCGGAAGGCACTTAGCTAGAAGCTTTGGAGCTTGCCCACAAGCTGGCATGACAGAAACCACTACAAGTTGGTGTAGGGAACACCATCAGGAACAGAACTGACATGAAGAGCCAGCTGGGAGCTGGGGCCAGTCCGCCTGGTGGTGGGAATCGGTAATAGCGAGTTTCAAGCTCGCTTGAGTGAATCCTTTGTTTTGTGTGACTCTTGTGCAGTACTGTAGTAACTTGGTAGGTTTATCAAGGTTTTGTTCTTTGTGAACCCTCCAATTGTCTGTAAAGCTGTGCTGACTTTCTGGAGGCTTCCTCTGGTGAGGTGGCAGATTGTTTCATGCTCTCTGCACCTCTGTGAGTGAGGGCCCAGGTTCTATCTCTGGTCCCTTGTAGGCCTACAGAACCAGCTGTGGCTGATACGACCTTTAAGTGTGAAGCAACCTCAGGAAGAGAAACCAGGGAATCACAAAGAGCTCTCTCCAGAAAGCATTGGATATGTTCCTGGAAGAATTGCCAGACCATCCTGGTTGGTCATGTGGATTTGCCAACTGCTCCAAGCAACAGTCTGTTAGTCCAAGTTATCACAAGTCGAGACTGACCCCAGGCCAGGGTTGGGGAGTAGAACAACTCCAGGAACCCTCTTCAGGTATACTCCAGGTGCTCTGTTCCTAAAATATGATGAAATGGCATTCTTTAAGGATTGATGTTGACAACTAAGTTTTGTTGGCTGCTACTAATTCATGCATACATCACTTTTGTCCATTCAGATTTTATATTAAGGAATACTGCAAGGTTTGAACACAGATGAATACATGGGGAAGTCCTGTCAATTCCCATGTGACTGTATTGTACTGTATTTTCATCTAGTAAAAAACCCAGCGTCGAATGTAATGAAAAGCCATTTTCTGGGTAAGACCCGGACCCTCCCCGGAGCTATCCAGGTTGATATGCTAATGTCAGATTTTGGCATCAGTCATGTGTATGGAGTTCTCTGGGCCTACCGGGGACCACGAGCCAGAACCTGGCCCCCCTCAGAGAGGCAAGGGGAGCAATGGCCTATAGAAACCCCCTGTGTGGTTGGAAACATTCTATGTTTGCCATCGACCGGGTCAGGCACCCAGAAATGTAAGCTTCCCAAAACAAATCCCTATTCTGGTGAAAATTGCTACAAAAAGCCAAACAAGTGGATAGAACTCCTCAAAAAGAAACGAGCAAATAAGCATGATGTCACACGTCGCCACACCGCTGTCTGCGCAGCTTCCTTCTCCCTGGGAGCCAGCCATTCACTATTCAGTTCTGAGGCTGGACATAAAAACACGCAAAAAAACGCTGACCGGGAGGAGGGAGAGATGCTGGGGAGCCTCTGGGTCTCACCCAGAAAATGGCGTTTCATTACATTCAACGCTAGTTTTCTGGGGGAGCCCCTTCGGCTCCCGGAGCTAACTACCCACAGAGGAAAACTAGAGGGACTTATCCGGGAGGCGGTCACTGCTCACACCTCAACCCAAAGACAACTGGCTACAACCGCCGACCCAAAGCGACACAGGCCCAACTAGGCCCAGGAACGTTCATGAGGTAGCGCATAGCCAAAACCCTGTTCGACCACCAAAAATCCTGCGCCCGAATGTCAGCCCAGGACATGTTGCCAAAGATGGCAGCAAGAGCAGTGAACTTACGAACGTCATGGGCACGGGATAGACCGCAGGCTGGCTAGCCTTAATAGCCTTGTGGATGACGCGGGAGACGCGCACCCGCGAACAGGGAAGGAGGGAAACCGGATCAACCCAAAGTGCGTCCCCGGATACAGAAACCGTGGCGTGCAAATAACGGCGGAGGGCCGCAACCGGACACAAAGAATGATGCACCCCGGCCTGACCAACCAAGCATCAACAACCCAAGGGCCCCTCCGGAAAGCAGTCATCTCATTCTTCGCCAGAAAAGAAGGAGATGGCTGCAGACGAACAAACCGATCGCCACGACCGAAAGAGCAGAAACCCCTGCGTCGGAGGAGAGCAGGAAGCTCCCCAACCCGACCCAACGGAAGGAGTTGGCGTCGACCGTCCATTCCGTGGACAGGGAATGAAATGAGACAGGCCGTCCGCCAAAACATTGGACACTCCCCAAACAAGAACTGCCAGGAGAGCCAAATCCCGAGAACTCAGCAGACGAATCACCCGAAGCGATCAGCACCAAAGAGCCAAGGAGCACATCGAACCCCTCAGTTCAGGCAATGAACCACCAGGGAGCAGTCAGAATGAAGCCGGATCATCGATCCGCGGGCGACCCGAACCCTCCAAAGAGCAAACCACACTGCCGCGAACTCCCGCACCGTGCTGTGGGTCCGATGGAAGGACGGACCCCACTGTCCCTGGGTGGCCTGGTAAGCACCGGTCACAAAGACCCAGCCGAGAGACGACGCGTCCGTGAACACATAGAGTAAGGGCTCGGGCAGGCGCCATGGCACTGAACCCCAAAAAACCCGAAGAGGAAGCTGGCGACGCAGCACCCGACGCAAGGCCCCCAGGGGCCGAACCCGGCGATCGCGAGAGACGCAAAAGGGACTTCCCCGAAGGAACCAGAACAGGTGACGAAGTCAAACCTGATCCGGCAGGTAGACCCTTATCGCAAAGTTCAGGCTCCCGCACAGACCCTCGAGCAACTGCCGGGTGACACGGGAACCCCCCAGAAATAGGGGGAACCACAGCTGTAGGAGAGACTCCGAAGGAAGAGACAAGGAAGTGGTCCGAGAGTCCCACACAAGACCCCAGCCAGGCCTGAACCTGGAAGGGAACCAGATGGAACTTTCTCCAGTTCACCAAAAACCTGAACCTGGCAAGTTAGGAAAGAACCAAATCCCTGGCTAGCAGACAAGAGGACCGGCTGGGAGCCCAAACCAACCAGTCGTCGAGGTAGGCCAACACCCAAACACCTAAAAGACGCAGATGAGCCACGACGACCCGGGTAAGGCGTGTGAATACGCGAGGTGCCAGGTTCAACCAGAACAGGAGACAACGAAAGCGGTAACTTTGATGCCCCACAACAAAACCGAGCAAAGCCCTGAGCCCCGGATGAATTGGAACATGCCAATAAGTGTCCCGGAGGACCAGGGACACCATCCAAGAGCCTGGCGCCAACAGAAGCCGAACCTGGGACAGCATAGTTATACAAAAGGAGGGGCAATGAACTCAGGAGTTCAGACGGGACAAGTCCAGAATGAACCTCAGGTCGGCACAGTCCCGTTTCAGTACTGGGAACAGATGGGAAACCCATCTGAGGTACGTCGTTGTTTCGACCATGCCCAAGCGCACCCACTCCAAGACGAATCAACAGAGTGCAGAGGAAAAGGCCTGCCCCACCAGTCCCGAATCCCCCGAAGGAGGAAGGGCCACCCAACGCCACCGCAGGCCGAAGGAAACGACCCGAAACGCCCACAAATCGTGGGACCAGGTGTGAGCGAACAGCGCAAGCCTCCCCCCTATCACCCAGTCAAAGGGGCGAACCGCGAAAGAGCCGGTGCCCCTTACGTGACCCTGAACCTCGCACAGAACAAACACCCGCCGACCAGACGAAGGTGGGGTCCGCAGGCGGGGACGGACCCGAAACTGGCACCAGTGGTCTACCTCGATGAGAGGAACCCCGAGCTCTGGCACGACCTCTCCAG
Source organism: Procambarus virginalis (assembly GCA_020271785.1). Classification (NCBI taxonomy): domain Eukaryota; kingdom Metazoa; phylum Arthropoda; class Malacostraca; order Decapoda; family Cambaridae; genus Procambarus; species Procambarus virginalis. The sequence goes on from WNGS01042707.1 coordinate 14,284,286, forward strand.
AAAGGCCTCCTGGGACCCCTGGAGAACCAACAAGTCAGACATAGGATGACAACTAGCCGAAGCAGCCTGCAAATACTACGCTACGGCAGAATCCACAAAAAGCAGAGGACAAAAAGGAGAGGACATCCTAAGAGCCAGAGCCCAGGCTGATTCCAGAGAGGAGGCAATTACCGCCTGCTGACACGTCAGCCGGAAAGCATAAAACAGCAAAACCGCATCCCGCAGGATCAGCGCAAAGAGCACCAACAAGGCAGTCGACGAGTGAGCCGCCGAGCCCTAGGCACCAGACCCAGGAACGGCCCCAAGTGTCCCCACATCCTCCTCAAGCCAGTCCGAAGACAGTTCCAGGAGAGAAAAAAACGCAAGGCCGAATCTAAGAGACCACGGGCGCGCAAGTCCTCAGCAACCTGTGCAGCCAAAAGGGAGGGAATCTACACATGGAGCTGCACAACGCCAACATCCTGGGAAAGGCAGGAGCAAACAAGCACTCATTGAGGTGCTCAAGGTTTCCCTCCAGGAAAACCTGAACCACCGTCGAAGTCTCGCGCCACTCAAGCGTGCGGGAACGACAGAAGGAATGCCAAGCCTCCAAAGCAAACACAGGACAGTCTGCCAGCCAGGACGACTCCGGAACCTCGTAATGGACCCAGAAAGGGAATGACATCCCAAACCTGAAGGAAAACAGATCCATAACAGAGGCATAATCCGGGTCACGCAGGAGGTAAGCCACAAGGGCTGCCCGCACCGCAGACGGTTGGATGCAGAAAGCCGAAAACCTCTGGAAAGACGGAACCGATGCACCCAGGAGGGACACGGAACCGAACCCGGGGAGGGGCAGGCACCAAATCCAATTCGTACACAAAGGGGGGGGGGACCCACTTCATGTAACAGTTAGCCCCGCTCAGAGGGCAGAAAAACCCAGGCGGGGTCCAACGGGGCCCTAGTCTGCCCATCCCCCGCCCCAGGATCCTCCACCGCAGGACCCGGGGCCGAGTCATCCCCCAAAGCACCGGCCTCAAAAGAAAAGGCCGGCGCAGCCGTGTAAGCCAGACGGAACGGGGCCCCACTGGTCAGATCCGGAGGCTTCAGCATGGAGATTGGACTCGAATGCCTCCTTAGTCACAAGGGGAGGGGGCATGCCCCGAGAACTGCCCGAGTCTCCAGTCCATGTAAAACCTCACCCTGACTCCAAAACCCTCAGACATTTTGTGGCCGGAAGCAGGGGGGGGGGGGAGACAAGAACGAACCACAGTAGGGGAGGACGAGGGGGTGCTGACCTGAACCAAGGCCGAAGCAACCATCACCCCCAAGTCTGGGTCCCTATAAGCAAAACGGAGCAGCCTCGGGGCATCCGGGTGAGCAACCAACCTAAAGGGCACATGCAACACCTGCGCCGCCTGTACCCACAGAAGAATATCATTGGACTGGGTAAACTGAGTCACCAGCAAGCAACAAAACTCGCAGAACTCTGGGTCGAAAGTGTCTCGACCAACAAGCAGCGTGATGGAGGCAAAAACAGTGAGAGTCACCCTGACACAAGAGGACTGAGCAACCCTCAAACTCGCACCAAAGCGAGGGGGAACTTGGGATCAACATCCATAGCACCTGCACACCCCCTTGGGGTTCCCAGGGTCCTGAGATGGAACTCAAGCTCAGGGAATCCCAGGCAGGGTACTGCTAACCGGTGCCCAAAACTACCGAGCAACTCTCTAAAGCCGAACCTCAGGGACGTGTACACTCATGGGGACCTAGCAGGAGGGGGGGGGGTACCACCAGAAGAGAACCGTTCTCAGGTCAGGGACAAAGGGGCAACAAGAAAGGGCAGACCCCCCTACCAGACAAAAAGAAAAAGAAAACCCTGCAAGAGGACAATATACCCAAAAAGAACAGAGCCAGCCACTATGAATGGTGAAAACAAGCTGCACAGCATCCTGTGCCCTTTACCAGTGCAAACTGCCTATTATCCTAAGGTAAACAAGGGAGACAAAACAAACCCCCAAGCACCCAAAGGGCGGCCAAAAACCGAGCAGTAAAACTGCCCAGCAGAGGCAGGACCCAAGGAACTTGTGGAAGGTGGCCTCAAGCCCCAAGGGCAGGTTCTTACAGGGGCACCTAGGGACGATAACCCTAGGCGCATGCAGCCCGAGTACTGTAGAATAACTCCTGGCTCGCGCACCCCTGGAGGACAGTCACCACATGCAAAGCACTGGAGCCAGAGCACACAACCTCAGCCTCAAGCATCAGCCTTAGAACTGAAGGGTAAATGGCCGACGCGGGGGTCTGGGGCTCCCCCTTCCTCTCGCGGGGTGGGGGGAGCTGCACAGACAGCGGTGCGGTGATGTGTGTGACGTCATGCTCGTTTGCCTGTTTCTTTTTGGGGAGTTCTATCCACTTGTTCGGCTTTTTGTAGCAATTTTCACCAGAATAGGGGGTTTCTTATGGGATGCTTTCTAGGTGCCTGACCCGGCTGATGGCAGACATAGAATGCTTCCAACCACACGGGGGTTTCTATAGGCCATTGCTCCCCATGCCTCTTTGAGGGGGACCAGGTTCTGGCTCATGGTCCCCAGTAGGCCCACAGAACTTCATACACATGACTGATGCCAAAGTCTGACATTAGCATATCAGCCTGGATAGCTCCGGGAAGTCGAAGGGGTTCCCCCCCCCCCAGAAAGTATGGATTTGGCTCGAGTCCCGAGGAATGTTGAAGGGCAGCTGATCAAAAGTTTGATAGCTCTGCATTTGAGTACAGTAATGTGCATAGTTTCCAGATTAGTAAAATGGAAGTACAGTGTTCATTGCCTATGGCTTACCCCCCTGAATCCTATTTAATGTGATTTTGTTGTGGCCTATTGTTCCTCCCCTTTTAATTGTTATCTACCTCTCCGCCTAGGCTCCCTTACCATTACTGTTGGGCGAGGATCTCTGGACTGTGATTCGCTATCAGTCTGCTCCTCGGCCACTGCTGTTTCTCAGTACTACTACTATGCATGTACGTCACCTTAGAGATTTTGAGTGAAACATGTTTTATCAGAGCCAAATGTGTGCTCGTTGATGTTTTGGTAACTGGTGTTTCCACTAGCTCTGTTTTGCATGAGAAGTTTTGTTGATTCTTTGAGTATAAAGCTTAATACCTTGAGCTGTCTTCCAAGTTGTGGCTGATCAGTGGGGGTAAGGGTTGGCTAAATGTTTTTTGGAATAACTTGGTGTTATGCCAGTAAATACTCAGTGCTCTACTGTTTATAATTAAATAAATAACAGCCGTTTTGTGCTATTGTTTGTTTCCTGAACTCACAATTCTTAAGACAGAAGACTTGAGGGAAGCAATTTTCTTCAGAGGTATTTTTGTATGTAGAAACTTAGAGAGTTTTCTAATTGCATGAGCACAATTGTAAGGTTTTAGTTGTTATGATAGAATTCATACTTTTGTAGAAGATAAAATATACATTATGGGTTTTATTAGTAAAGTTTAAAGCTACTCTTAGCTTTTTGTTATTCAGTATGCATGATCTATTGTTGATGGCTTAAGTTCAGGCCATTAATTTGTTCTTGTTTTTATTTTTTTTGGCTGAAGTGCATGATGTTTTTAATTTTTATTACTATTTAACCATTATAATCATTAACAGTGCCTCAAACTGTTAAATTTGCATTCTATTGTTGTTCAAATGATGTCTTCATTTGGATCAGGCTAACATGACTCAGTAGCATGGATGCCCAATGGTCTTGTTTGACTTAATTTATAGAACTGAATTGTATTCACAAAGTTGTTGGCATCATCATCATTATTACCAGCACTGTCTTAATTATTTGGCATATATGAGTTGCCCATTCTTCTGCAAATTGCATTATTTAAAAAAAATACACAAATGTTTGGTCAATTATTAATGTAGCTCAACTGCCTCTGGGGTTTGCCCCCCATCCACATTGACGACTTAGACAGTTGAGTTTCCCTTCCCGCCAAGGATTTGGAGTCTTCTAATTCTCAGGGGGTCTTCTTAGCTCTGATTCTTTAGATTAGGATGATGTCTCTGTTGAAGCATAGAATGCAGTAATTCTCTGGGGTTTTCATGCATGACGTCTGGAGCTGAGTGGGGGAGCTCCAGCATGGTCTATGGCTGCCCTTCAACCTTGCCTGGTGTTTAGTTCAATCTTTGGAGGGTGTTTCACTCCAGGCAGAGGATTATACCTATCCTCCATCCATGTTTGAGTTAGATTCCTCTACTGCTCTTCTCCAGGCTTGCTTCCATATCCTGCGGGAAGTCTTCAGATGCATCATATTACTGAAGGTTTCCATTCCACCCCCCCCTGGTATCTTCTTTAGCTTGGGCAGGCCTATTTTGTTTCCTTCTGCTGTGTCATTATCTCGTGTCCTTGATGGATCTGGCATCATTTGAGTTAGGTTCAGTTTTGGCCTTTTGTGCCAAAGAGAGAGAGAGAGAGTGGGTTATTTGTTCTGGCAACTCCATGGCTTTTCTCCCTCAAGCCCAGACTGCAGAGGATTACAGGACTTATGTTCACTTGGTGGCTGTTTGTTCATCTGAGCTGTGACCAGCTTCAAGGCATAATTAGTGTTTTGGCTTCAGTGCCTGGTGTTGCTGCTTTGTTACTTGCAGTCCCATCTTGGGTGGTTCTGCACAAGTTGCTCGCTTCCTTCCTTCGGAGGTGGTGGCAGACTTTTCCTTGCCCATCTCATGTATTGGTGGGCCATTCTTGGCCAGGTTTTAGATGCTTACAGTTCAATCTCTTACCCTTTCATCAACCTTCCTGTTTGCCACTTCTTTGTCAGAGGAAGCTGTTTCTTCAGTGCTATTGGCTGCAGCTACTGGTTTCCATCCCCTCAGTCAGGATTCCTTTGAAGAGAGGTTCTGCCCCAGCTGCTCAGAGGTGGTCTTCCTAGAGTGAGCCCGTGCCTGTGGCTCATTGAGGTGTAAGAGGGGAGGGATGCACCAAATTCTTTTTACTGTATTTATCTTATTATTTTTTTGAATGAATTATTTTACATTAGCACATAATGATGACACTTTTCCCAATACAAGACTGAGTTTTGGTGGACTCCACACACAATTAAACTAATTTAGTCTCTAGGGATTCAACTTAACTTATGAGGTGCATGCATTACAGTTACTGTATTTTAAACACATGAAAGGGATTTCTTGTCCATATACAAGGAAAACAATCACTTATTTAAGGGTACACAGATCTCATTGTCAGTGGGAGAAAAACAGAGAAATGCCTCACTTTGGAGGTGGGTACCTCAAGAGTACAACCAACACACCACCTCAGTCGGGTAAGTCTGGCTCCTCTCTGAGGGTGGTGGAGGGTAGGGAGGCTACCCTCTCAAAAGCACGCTGGTAATCTACTTTACACACAGACATAAATGTACTTGATCTTCAAGAACAATAAAAGCAGAGTCATAAATATTACTATCACAGATACCTGTACTATGTGCTGGGTAAATGTACACAAAGAGCTAGTTAATCTTCCATGAGAATCCATCCTAGGTACCAGAGCTCCCATCCAAGGAGTAGAACAGTTGACCACCAAATCATACATTTGCTTGTACAGTAAAGTCCCTTTATCGAAGATGAAATAGAGAACCAACTTAAGAGAACATATAAAATGCTGCAGAAGAAGAAAAAGTGTATCTGAAGTTTTTAAGCTGGCACAAATATCTCGACAAAGAGAGGAAATAGTAATAAAAAGAGTAAGATTGAAGAAATAGAGCAGAAGCTAAAGTACTCATGATAGACTGAAGAAATGTAAATGGAAAAGAAAGCCATAAAAGAGAGAGGAAAATCCAAAACACTTTTTTACATAAGCAAAATGAAAACAAAAGCCTCCACCAGTATTGGACCTCTACTTATAAGAGAAGAAATTATTGACATTCTGAAAGAATATTATTAAAAACTTTGAGAGGGTGATTATGAGTCAAATCCATAGTTTTATGAAGAATAATGAACTACATAACCTGGGTCAACATGGATTTAGTATAGGACACTTCTATCTTTTGTAATTATGCCATCACTGTGGCAGATTCATGGGGCATTAGAAGAAAACCAAATGTAGATGATGATGCATACACACAGAAAATCTTTGGGGCAGGATGGGGATCGAGCCTGCATCCTGGATAACCCCACATGTGTGCCTTAACCCATGGACCATGATATGCTAAAGATAATACAACCTGAGATCTGCTGGATCCACGAGGAGTCTGGAGACACTGAGATGATAACCAATCCAAGTTTTATATATCCAGGATCCTTGGGATCTGGGCAGATCCCAGGTTGTATAATCTTTAGCATATCATGGGCTATGGATTAAGACATGCATCTGAGGTTATCCAGGATGCAGGTTCGATCCACATCCTGCTCCAAAGATTTTCTCATAGATATATCATATTATTTTGATTTCCTTGTGTATTTGAAGGGAACATTTAATGAAGTCCATTGTCTGTATACATGGATTTTGCAAAGGCATTTGACTGTGGAATGATAGCTTATAAAATGAGGTTCAAAGAAATAACAGGCAAAATGAGGCAGTGAATATTACATTTTCTGACAAACAGGTCACAAAGAGTAACAATGCTCTTTGTTTGACTCTTAGAACAGTCACAGAATCTATTATGAGCACAGTGAAAAGTTCTGTACCCCAAGGCACTGTCTTCACCACAACATTTCCTCATCCTCATATCAGACAGAAGGATACATGATACAAGATGCAGTCAGGTCTCCATATGGAAGGAAAACAACATTAAGGTTCTATGAATAGTGATGTACGATGACCTAACATTTAGTGAGCATAAAGCAAATGTAGAATTGCCCAGAAAAATTATTGGGTAGATTATGAGGAACTTCAAATCCAGGAATACCACAACAATGCTCCAACTTTTTAAAGTCACTTGTGTTTTCTAACCTTGAATGCTGCTTGGTACTCTTGTAGTTTCAAATCAAGATAGAGATCTGAAACAGGAGGAGTATAGTGAACATATACAGTGTATTCATATACACAGTAAAACACCTAAATTATTGGGGCCATCTCAAAGCTTTGAGAATATATCCTCTGGAAGGAAGACAAGCAAGATACTACTTAATGTAGTGTATACTGAACATGGAAGATACTTCAGGATCAGGTTCCAAATATACACTTACAAATAATGTACCGGAGTGACACATATTGGTAGGAAAAGCAGAATGCAGTAGACCCAGTGAAGAATAGCCCCCCCTGACTGTCAGAGGGGCTCAGTGTCAGAGAACACTGTATGAACATAAGAGGCCCACAAATATTTTGACCTCCATCCACTAAATATTGTATAAGAAATGTTGCTGGAACAGAGGTGGAAATTTTCAAAATGAAATTGAACTAATTCCTACAGGAAGTGTCATATTTGCTATGTTGCAATGGATATGTGAGCCTGTGGGCTACTGCAAGCAATAGCCTCACTAATCAAGTTATCAACAGGCAGGCCTGACCCCTTGATGGGCTTGCACAATTTAAAAACTCGTGAAACTTGAATATAGGTAAACTCAATTAATATTATTTGTAAATTAATAATTTCAGTTTATTATGTTATACAGTAGAGTACTTATAGTGGTGGAGACTATATCTTTATTATGCTATAGAGTAGAGTATTTATGATGGTGGAGACTATATAATGTCACAATTGCTAGAATTTGGATGACTTAGAAAATCACCTAATGACAAGAACAAAAATAATCTTAATTGAATGAATTTACAGGAACCACTCCATGTAAAGTCAGAGTTGAACCAACATTGCTGATGTTAGAATGACATGATGCTTCATATTGTATTTCCTGTACGATATTTACATTTAATATTAATAATGTTTCAGTTGCTAAAGAGTATTCAAATTTAACTTTATGCCAAATATGAGTTTTAAGTTTTAAATTGCCAAGCAGAACTTTCTTCCAGGATTAAAGTTATAAATTATGATCATATATCGAATCCCAGCAGGCAAACAGTGTATTAAAGATTAATTAGCACTGGATCAACACTACTCTAATATTGTTTGCCTGCTGAAAATTTAAAAAAAGCAATGGAACTTACATAATTGCTTCTATTGTTAAAGATTTGTAGTGACCTGCCGGACACAACACCTGCTGTTCCATCACTGTGCAGTACTACCAGCATCTCGTCACATGAATGGCTTCCTTTGGCATCCATTGCCACCTATTCCTAATGTAACTGAAGGTTGCCTAGTAAAATTTAATAAGTTGCCTTGTGAGGATTATCTAACCCTCTGAGTTAGTTCGGTTCATTTATTATGCACCCCATACCCATCCCGTGGACGGTAGTGGAAAAGAGTTACAGAGGCACATAATGGGCTCAGGGACTGAACCCCACAATTCATTTAGCTAAGCAAGTTACAATCTTGATGAGCTAGTTACAAAATTTAATATAAGTCGTCACATCAACAATGGGTTCGAGATCGCCCTCTGATATTGACAAATACTCAACTTTGCCATTATACAATCCACATGGCCCCCAAATTTGGCCCAAGAGAATGGCATCTTTTTTGCATCTATCGAGCACTCAACAGCAGCACCAAGCTACTACATTTCATGCATCCAAGACTTCACCTGTGAGCTACACAGCAACAAAATATTCTCTTAAGATTGATTTTGTTTGTGTATCCCCACTAAATCTTGGTGAAATCAGTTGACATTCCCAAGATTTGGACCATTACACCCTTTGGTTGGTTAGGTTTTTTATCCACTCCCTTTAGGCTGCAAAATGTTGCTCAGAGCTTCCATCGCTTCAGAGACCAGGTTGTCTGCAAGTCCTGTTTTGCTATACCTACAGTGGTGATCTCTGGGTGGTCAACCACTTCTTGGAGGAACATTAGCAACACCACCATCTGCTCCTTATGCAGCCTTAAGACTATAACCTCCATATGAACCCTACTACAAGATGCATTTCCAGTGCTTCCAAACTTGACTACTGAGAGCACCATGTGTTGGGTGCAGGCACCCAATTCTTGGAGAAGATCTAAGTCATCTAAGAATTTTTTAGTTCATCTTTACTTCATCCTACACCACAAAAACAAAAAAACTACAAACAGTAAAAACCTATATTATCTCCAGCACACAAGAAATCTTCCCGACTGCCCCTGTCCTGAGCTCCAAATGAAGATACAACCTTCACAAACATCAAATGGGAGACTGACAAACTCACCTGGCAGCCCATTTTTTTCCTCAGTGCACTTGTCACTCTTATAAGAAAACTACAGCATGATTGACATGGAATTCCTCTGCATCAATTCAGCCATCTGGCACTTCCACCATTTCTTCAAAGACATGGAATCCCACATTCTCACTGACATTCTATGATCGCCAAGGATAATTCCTACACTCAGTGTAGTGTAACTGGCTCCTGCTCTATATCTCACTAGTCACTCAAAGGAGAATGAGAATACCATTGCCAATGCTCTCTCCTGTCGCAGTCTATGGTAAATCCTCCATAGATCTTCATCTGTCAACTACTCAGCGATCACCATGATTCAGCAATACTCCAAATCATTGACATGCATTTACCCACCCTGCACCCTTACATCTTGGATCATCATTGCTGGAGGGCCCATCACAAAACCAGGACATCCACACAACACAGTTCCTCTTCGCAGAGCAGGGTATGGTCGTTTCGGACACGAGACAATTCAACGAAGCTCGTTTTCTCTTTGTTAAAAGCATATATATTATTATGCTAGGCTGTATTAGTTTAGGTTAGGATTTATGGGGCTCAGTTGGGTTAGATTAAATTGGTTAGGTTAGGTTGGGTTGAGCTAAATTAGATTAAGTAGGTTTCAAAATCTGCTGGCGAATCGTCTTGCATACGACGTAACTTGTATCCCGCAGAGAAAGTTGAGTAGCCCTGGATTTAGTGCCTATGTGTGTCATTAAGTCTGTTCTGGCTTCCATTGTCAATGACCCAAGACTGCCATCCCAAGCCCTCTCCCACACCTCCTGCACTAGTTTCTAATGTCGGCTGACAGGTTTGAGGTGGTGCATGTTGACATCAGACCCCAGCCTTGATCTTGGCATCGCTCCTACTACTTCACCTGCATTTACTGGTTCTCCAGATGGCCCAAGATAATATTCATGTCTTTATCTGGACACTATCCATTAAGTGCTCTCTCTGCAAGATTGAAAACAATTTTGATTTAAAACTGGACAGAGTCAAGTCACTATTTGGGCAGTCCACATGGTCCACATGCTTCCTTAAATCTGATTTCTGCCTTGTTGGCAGAAAGGGGAAGTACTGTCATGCTTCCAGACACTACAGCTGCTGCAACATTTCTGTGCAGTACCATCAATGCATTATCATGTGATAGGCCACTGCTGTTCTTAGTTCCTTGTCTTGGGAGTGGATGTTCCTGTTCTGTCTATGGGGTAGCAAGTGGGTAACAACCTTTTATCATTGGCTGGTGGCTGATCAAACCTGGTTCAGGACAGTAGTCATTACTATCTGCTGATCCCAGTTCTGGCTATAGGTGCAACACACTGAGGAATTCCTGCTCCACTAGAGAACTTCTTCCTCTAGCAGGAAAGTCATCCAACACCAAGCTTCAAGCCAAGACAGGACCTCTGCTACTATGGCACACCTCCTTCAGTCTACAGTGTTCATTGTCTGGCTAAGGCTTTTATCTCACAAATTACTTATTGCATGTAATTTATGGAGAATATAGGTATTGTTGCTGTTATTGTGTTTCACTGACCCATCTGTTTGGTTATTCTGAAAAGATTATTAAGATTTCAAAGCATAATTATGGTTCCAATACTTAAAGAGTATTGTAGATGAGAGTACCTAGCTAGAGTTATAACAACCTACTACATATTTAATATACACTAATATACAGTCTTATATACACATAATTATGTATGAGGAAAGTTTATTATTAATTAATAAACACACTATTGCTATCATATCTGTATTAAACCTACAGAAGAAACATATACTGTATGACCTTTTATATTTTGATAGCTTTAGTTTGCAGGCTCTTTCAAATGCATAGGTTTTTACTCTATTGAAAACAGTTATTTCTTGGAGTCTGTTCTCCATTGTGTCTGTCAAGGTTGAAATAATTTCTTCTTGTGTGTCATGCAAGACCTCTCAAGAAAATAGTTCAGATTCATGTTATTTACCATCCTTAATATCTGTGTGACAGAGTATTAAACCTATAGTCTAAAGTTGACAGATCTAACTGTCATCAATCACAATAAACTGCTAGCAACTGTGATTTTTTTATTTTTTTATTCATATATATTATGTTACATTACGTTATTTTGAATTCAAGTTTTGCAGCCCCCTATAGGAATGATTGTAAATCGCACTTCATCCCAAGGGCCTGTATTCAAATATCACATTGCTCCATGAGCCTGTGTCCAAAAAGCCCAACATTCGATGAGTGTGTATCCAAATAGCACAATGCTCCATAGACCTGCATCCAAAGATTGCAATACACCACATGCCTGAATTCAAATATTATAATGCCTTCTGTGCCTGTATTTATCCAACATACCTACAATCCTTAGATAGTAACTCTTGATTTGCATGTAGGCACAACAAGTAGGAGCTGTAGTAATAGAAGCTAATCAAACCCTAAAGATAGTCAAATGAACTTTTGACATCAAGGTGAAGAAGGTAGTTATCCAACTGTTTAACTCTCTCTGGCGTGCCACCACTTGGATGATTGTATCCAAGCATGGAGGCCTTATCTTCAGAAAGACACAATGGCTTTGGAGAAAGTTCAACACCGGGCTACAAAAATCATTCCTGAACTAAGTCGACTCTCATATCAGGAACGGTTGAGGGCCACATGGCTAACAACACTGCAAACCAGACATGACAGAGCTGGTTTCATCGCAACTTTTAAAATACATACTGTACTGAACAATTTGGAGAATATTGATTAAGACAACTTCTTTAATAGGACAAATGTAACACAAACAAGGAGAAATGGTTTTGAGCTCAACAAGCCCCCTAGATTGGAAATATGCAAATGTCACCCCTATTTTCAAAAAAGGCAGAGAGAACTCCGCAGAGAACTACCGTCCAATCAGCTTGACATCTCACCCTGGAAACACAAACCGAAACTGGTCCCTATTTTCTGCTTGTTACAACTTGTAATAAAGTTGTTACATCTTGGCTTAACATGTTTATGATGTATTAGAACGTTGTTACAACTTGCTATATTGGTTGTTATAACTGGTTAGGAGGTGTTAAAACATGTTTGAACATTGTACAAACGTCGTAGTTTCGGTGTGTGTTTGGCGGGCACAGCTGCCAGCTCATAGAGAGAAACCTAAGGGAGAGAATCATTCACCAACTTTCTGTGACTAATCTTGTAAAATCGACACAACATGAGTTTGTGAAAAATAGATCTGCCTTACAAACCTGTTCACATTTTTTGGAAATGATAACCAGCTACTCAAAGGACTTCTGGTTGATGTAGTATACATGGATTTTGCTAAAGTCTTTGATAAGGTACCACATGAAAGACTTGCAAGGAAATTACAGGCACATGGAATAAATGGAAGAATACTAGAATGGATAAAGCAATGGTTAAAACAAAGAAAACAGTGTTGTACTAAATGGGAATGAATCTCATTGGAGAAATGCAGTAAGTGGAGTACCACAGGGGTCTATTTTGGGGCCAACCCTTATTTTGTCATATACATCAATGACATAGATGAGAATATTACAAACCACATCATCAAATTTGCAGATGACACAAAGATTTATGGTAAAGTGGGAAATTATAATGATATTGAAGCCTTACAAAGAACTCCACAAATGGTCAGATGACTGACAAATGCTTTTTAATATTGACAAATGCAAGACCTTACATGTGGGGCATAACAACCTATGCCACAACTACCAAATTAATAACATTGCAGCAGATTGATGAAGTAAAGGAACTTGAAGTCAAAATCCACCACTCAATGAAAGTTGCACAGTAAGTAGGGGCAGTAGTAAAAAACTAATGAAACGCTTGGAATAATCATGCGTACCTTTGACTTTAAGTAAAAGAAGGTAGTGATTCAATTGTATAAATCTCTGGTGTAATCCAGCATTTGGATTACTATATCCAAGCATGGAGACCTCAACCTCAGATGAACATAGCTGCTCTGCAGAATGTGTAACACCGGGCAACAAAAAGTATTCCAAAGCCATGTCAACTCACGTACGAGGAACAGTTGAAGGCCACAGGGCTAACAACACTGCAAACCAGGCATGACAGGGCAGATCTCATTGAAACTTTAAAAAACTGAACAATTTGGAGGATGTTGATCCATAAAATTTCTTCAAAAGGTCAGCTGTAACACAAACAAGGAGCAATAGTTTCAACCTGAACAAGCCACAATGTAGGACTGAGAACAGGAGATGCTTTTTCATCCATAGGGTTATAAACCCACAGAACTGCCTACCCGCCGAAGCCATAAATTCCAAAATTCTGTTAACTTTTAAAGTAAAGCTGGAAAAGATCATCACTGCAAATGTGGGGGGAACCTTTGACAAGTTGCCAGCTTTCTGTCCATGTTGAGGCCACTAGTATTAGTGGCTCTCAGGTAAACTCAGGTAAGCCACACTGTAGAACAGAAAACAGGAGATGCTCTTTCATTCAAAGGATTATAAGCTCATGGAACTACCTATATCACCTGAGGACCACATAAAGAATATTGTGCGAGGAGCCTATGCCACGCTTTCCAACTTCAGAATTGCGTTTAAATACATGGATGGCGATATACTAAAGAAATTGTTCACGACTTTTGTTAGGCCAAAGCTAGAATATGCAGCGGTTGTGTGGTGCCCATATCTTAAGAAGCACATCAACAAACTGGAAAAGGTACAAAGACATGCTACTAAGTGGCTCCCAGAACTGAAGGGCAAGAGCTACGAGGAGAGGTTAGAGGCATTAAATATGCCAAAACTAGAAGACAGAAGAAAAAGAGGTGATATGATCACTACATACAAAATAGTAACAGGAATTGATAAAATCGATAGGGAAGATTTCCTGAGACCTGGAACTTTAAGAACAAGAGGTCATAGATATAAACTAGCTAAACACAGATGCCGAAGAAATATAAGAAAATTCACTTTCGCAAACAGAGTGGTAGACGGTTGGAACAAGTTAGGGGAGAAGGTGGTGGAGGCCAAGACCGTCAGTAGTTTCAAAGCGTTATATGACAAAGAGTGCTGGGAAGACGGGACACCACGAGCGTAGCTCTCATCCTGTAACTACACTTAGGTAATTACACTTAGGTAATTACCTGTCAAAGCCGTAAATGCCAAAACACTGTGAATTTCCAAATCCAGCTTGATAAAATTATCAGGATAAATGGCAGGACCTTTGCCAAGCCAATAGCTTCGTGTCCTCATCAAAGCCACTAGAGAGATAGTAGCCATGAGTTAAATTCAGTTATGCAATGAATTAAAACCAACATGTTCTTTACGACAGTATCATCACTACTAAATGTGGACTGACCTTCCCAATTATTTTAAAGACTGTACCTCTCCCAACCAATTTAAGATAAAAACTAAGTACTACCTAATTAACTCAATGTAACCTACCTCACCCCTGAATGTCTACCCATGTCTACGATTTTAAACAATGCTGTTTGTTGACCAAATTGTATTTTTGCTTTTTTTCTGCCATGTTTCCCCCCCCCTTTTTTCAATTTTTTTCTTATTTTATCAACACAATTTATACTTTAATCTCAGTTAGTATTAAGTTTTAGCCTTAGTGTTTTTCCTGCCCGAAACGCTTTGCGTAATAGTGGCTTTAGGCATTGTATGTACTGTACTAGCTCTATCTATAAATCCATCAACTTTTGTATCTCACCTTGTATGTATGTACTTTACCTGAATAAATATTTGTATCTGTTTGTTTTGTAAATTTTAAATTTAAGTTATTAAATTTCTCACTTTAATGGGGTGGGGAGACATCAGCCAATAGGAAATTAGATAAATAATAGAAAATAAATGAAAAATACCAAAAGGACATCTAATCAATTCACCATATCTTCACATAAATACTACAGCATAATGTAG
This sequence comes from Procambarus virginalis, assembly GCA_020271785.1. Classification (NCBI taxonomy): domain Eukaryota; kingdom Metazoa; phylum Arthropoda; class Malacostraca; order Decapoda; family Cambaridae; genus Procambarus; species Procambarus virginalis. The sequence continues at coordinate 14,299,355 of WNGS01042707.1, forward strand.
AACCAGCATTGTCACACTCAAGCAGTACATCCTCAGCAACACCACAATGTTCCATATAACAAGGTGTAAAGTGCTTCTTGTGAGTTGTCATTTAAAAATGTAAAACATTGATTCTCCTAATAAACTGATTCCATCTTGCCTTATTCCCTGCTACTTCTTGTGCATTAACATTCATTGTTCACTTTCTCACGCACCTTCTCCATGTTTGCGCTCTCCTCTTACATTCATGCTCACTTGAATACACTCCTTAACCATTTTACTCTCATCCAATTCTTCAGTGTGACTAAACCGTCTTAGTAAATTATCCTCAATTTATGATTTAGTGAATTTTATACTACTTTATAATATAAAAGAATAGGTACCACATGAAATACTGGCAACATAACTACTGAGAACAAAAAAGAAATATGAGAAACGCTAAATTAACAGTTCCAAAGTGTGTTTGTACAAACATGAGGATTTCAGAGAGCCGGACCCAATACCAATTCCAGAGCACGCCAAAGAATACATAGAGGTATCTAAAGACGAAGTGAAAAAATTACTCAAGGGGTTAGGAAGATATAAAGCAGTTGGGCCTGATGGAATTTCACCTTGGGTGCTGTAAGAATGTGCATCTGAGCTGAGCATTCACTCCAATTAATATTCTAGAAATCCTTATGCACAGGAACCTTAGCAGATATATGGAAAAAAGTGAACTTTGTACTAATCTATATAAATGGTAGATGAGAGGAACCTCTAAATTATAGACCAGTATCATTAACAGGCGTGGTGGCCAAAACACTAGAAACAATAGTTAAAGCCAAATGGGTTGAACACCTAGAGATTAATGACATAATAATGGACACTATGGTTTTTGAACAGGAAGATCCTGTGTAATAAATCTACTTAGTTTTTATGATAGAGCTACAAACATACTGCAGGAAAAAGGTGGTTAGGTTGACTGTGGCTATCTGGACTTAAAAAACGGCAGAGAGTCCCATACAAGAGGCTGTTTTGTAAACTGGAACATGCTGGAGGGGTGACAGGGGAGACTTCTAACATGGATGACTAATTTTCAAACTGACAGACAGAGGAGGACGGTAATCAGAGACAGTGTATTTGACTGAAGGAGTGTTACTAGCCGAGTACCACAGGTACCACAGGTCCATCCATCTCAGTTCTTGCACCAGTAATGTTAATCGTCTACATTAACGATCTACCAGAAGGAATTCAGAATTATATGAATATGTTTGCAGATGATGCGAAAATACTGGGGAAGACAGGACATGCACACAATTATCATGCCCTTCAAATTTATCTAGATAAAATAAGTGCTTGGAGCATCTGGTGACAAGTGAATTTCAATGTAAATTAATGTCATGTTATGGAATGTAGAAACAGAGAAAAAAGATCACACACAAATTACAAATTATGTGGAAAGGATTAAAAGAACTCTAATAAAGACCAAGACCTTAGGGTGGTTTTAAATAGTAAACTGTCATCAGAGGAGTACATAAAGAACAATGTGAGAGGAGAGGAGCATATGCATTGCTTTCCAACTTCAGGCTTGCTTTTAATTACATGGATGATGAAATACTAAAGAAACTGTTCATGACTTCTGTGATACCAAAATTGAAGTATGAAGCAGTTATATGGTGCCCATATCTCAAGAAGCACATCAATAAACTGGAAAAGGTGCAAAGACGTGGTACAAAATGATTTCCGGAACTGAAAAACAAGAGTTACGAGGATAGGCTAGAGACGTTAAATATGCCAAAACGAATAGATAAAAGAAGAAGAGGTGATATGATCACCACTTACAAAATAATAACAGGAATCACCAAATTGACAAAGAGGAATTCCCGAAATTAGCAAAGTCAAGAACAAGAGGACACTAATTCAAGCTAAGGAAACAAAGGTGCTGAAAAAATATTAGAAAGTTTTCTTTTGCAAACAGAGTGGTAGACGGTTGGAACAAGTGAGAAGGTGGTGGAGGGCAAAAACATAAGTACTGTAGTTTCAAAGCGTTATATGACAAAGAGTACTGGGAAGACGGGACTCCACAAGCGTAGCTTTCATCCAGTAACTACACTTAGGTAATTACACACACAGAAGACTCAATAAATTATAGAATGGTCTGTCTATCGTTCTCCCTTCTGTGTATATATCCATCCATCCATCTATATTCATTTATTCATTTTATTTATTTATTTATTTATTTATTTATTTATTTATTTACAAGAAGGTACATTATGTTTGTGAGAGTACAGAGACTTGAAGTTTTACATTTTTGTAAAGCCACTAGCACGCACAGCGTTTCGGGCAGATCCTTAATCTAACATATAATTTTAAGAAGGCAATTTCTAGCAAAGTTAAAAATTTTTTTTACAGGTACATTGTAAGAAAGTATAAAATACATTGTAAGACACTATAAAAATTCATCTATCCATCTATCTCACTATCCATTCATCTATCCACTGTCCACTTATCTATCAATTTATCTCTCCATCTGTTCAACTGTCCATCCATCCATCCATCTGTCCACCTATTTATCCGTTCATCTGTCCATACATCTATCAATCTACCTATCCATCCATCTTCCATACATTTATTTTTCCATCTGTCTTTCTATCCATCCATCTATCTACTCATCTATCCATCCATCTACTCATCTATTTATCCACCCATCTACTCAACTAGCCATTCATCTACTAAACTATCCATCCATCTGTCTATACATCATCCATCTGGCTATCCATACATCTATCTTTCTGTCTACTCATCTATCTATCCATACATCTATCAGTCCATCTATCTGACCATACATTTATTCATCCATCTATCTTTCTATATGTCCATCTATCTACTAATCTATCCATCCATCTACTTATCTATCCATCCATCTACTCATCTATCCATCCATCTACTCTTCTATCCATCCATCCATCTACTCAACTATCCATCCATCTGTATATCATCCATCCATCTGGCTATCAATCCACTTATCTTTCTGTCTGTCTACTCATCTATCTATCCATTTATCCGTCTCTATCCTCTATTCATACATCTATCCATCTATCATCCATCCATCCATCCATCCATCCATCTGTCCATTCATATATCAGCTGTCAGTTTGTCTCTGTCTCACTGTTCCCTATTGAATTCTGGTGACCCCCAACCAACTATGTTCATCGTGTACCCTAGACCATTCTTTTTGTCAAGTTGAGTGAAGCTCAACCTAGGCATCTGGCCTCCAACTTTGTACAGACAGACATTATCTCGTATAGGTGTGTGTGTGTATGTATATTTAAATATGTACAGTATATATATAATCCTTTGTCTCATGGGACAGGCAGCCAGTGTATATATATACTTGTTAGGCTTATATTAAGGTTCCCACCCTTCCTTGGGCCGAATTAATGACCCTCTCCAGGATGCAGCCCCACGACAAGCTGACTGGATTCCTATTTATTGCAGAGTGAACAGTGGCATTAGGTGATAGAAAACATGCCCAACTACTGTATTTCTGTCTTGACTGAGATGTGAACCTGGAAGTCATGATTATGAGTCTTGGGTACGAGACTGTACTACCAGAACTTTATATTTGCATACATACACAGTATTGTATATTTATAGTCCTTTTAAAGATTAAGAGGTAGCAAAAGTGTGTAGATTTTTGTTGTTGTCTGAAATCACCAGTGAAACAGTCACCACAAACTCCATGAGACTGTACAGGGTATCTGAAGAGCCTATTCTAGAGTCCGCTCCTTATCCTACAAAAGTATTCAGTCCCCAACACCCTGTGTAAGTTTTTTTATGGAAACGTTTTAACGTGTTTCGAGAAAAAAAATGCTTACACAAACAAATAAAACAATAAAGTATTTATACTGTAAAACAAAAATTCATGTTGCATATTACAGTATGTTATTGAACAAAATGGTAAATTAGCTTTGTATTAAAATGTGTTGATGATATTGATCATTTTGCTGTAACACAAAGAAATGTCTATATTGGTGAGATGAGGTGTCTTTGACAAAAAAACATGTAATGTAACTAGAATGAATTATTGCAAGGATACAATAAATGCAATATTAAACACAGGAGTGGGTGGGTGATAAAGTAAAATATATTGACAAACGAGCTGGGTGAATCTGTCAAGCAGGCAGGTAGGTGGATGAATGAACTGATGAGCAGGCAAGCAGGCAGAAAGGCCAATGAACGAGCAGGTTGGGAGAACATGCAGATACTGTAGATGAGTGGGTGGGCTCGAGCAAGTAAGTGGAAAAGTGGGTGGACGAGTGAGTGGGCAATACACTAGATAAATGCACTTGATAAAGCTAAGTCAGATCACATGATCTGACTTAGCTTTAGCCACTCTAGGCAGTCTTTCCTTTCTTTCTCTCATGCTGGTATCTCTTTATCTCTTTCACCTCATTTGCTTTGCCATTTGGCCTTCTGCAAGTTTCTTTATTCCTACTCTTGTACTTTGTTCTTTTATTTTTACATTTTTCATATATTTCTAATTCTTATTCCCATACTTCTCCCTTATTTCCATACCTCCCATTCTTCTAACTTATTCCTATACTTTTCCTTATTCCCATACCTCAACCCTTTCTTATATCTATTTCTATATTTCCTACTTTTTTCTTTCTTTTTCTTGCATATTATCTCACACTATTTCCATATAAATTGACTTTCTTCACCAGTCTTTTTTATTCCACAATTTGATAATGGTTCAGGATAGACCAAAATGACGTCAATTCTCATATTTCAGATTTATGGGTTAGGTGTCTAAGATTAAAAAAAAGTATTACAACATAGAATTAGGCATTATTGTGTGCTATGTGGGCCTGGGAGAAGCAAACAATAATAAAAAGTAGAAAACTGGGGTGTAAAGTAGAAAAACTTGAAACTGGTCAGTTACTGTATTGGGTAAATTATCCAGAACAAAATCTTTTTATCTCACTATGTATGCATTATTTTCATTTGATGTGCACTTTAATGTAGCTTTTGTTACAGACTGCATTTCTCAGCTTCACTAGTAGAGCACTGTAATGGTATGTGTCTGTGTGCGTATATGGTCATTCCATACTATTCTGCTTCTTTTATTAGTCTTAAGATTTAACCAAATATTGTCCAGGAACTTAAAATGCCAACACTTATTGCAGTGCTGTATCAGAATGTCTTTGGAGAGTACATTAAACATAACTCTTTCATAAGTAAAGATCTCACATGAAGATAGATTTCAGAACAAAACTAAGTATTGCACTTTAATGAAAGTCTTGTATTTACCTGATTTACCTGAGGCCACTACCACTAGTGGCCTCGACAAGGACAGGAAGCCGGCATGCTATGAGCAGGTTTAGTTTTGACATGAACGACCCAGAAACTGAGTACTGTATGTATTTGCAATTACAGTATGTATAATTTATTAAATATGTACATATCAATTTATCTTAAACCTCATTATACTTTCTAGAATAAATGTAAATCCCCAGCTTGTATGCATATGAAATGTACTCCTCTCTTATGCTTATTCCCAACAGAAGATATGCAGACTAATCATAATACATATGTAGAGTTTCAGATCCTATTAGAGAAATACACAGTTGGATGGCTTAGGAAGAGACAGATTCTGGTTAAAATCTCCCATGTTGTTGCATCTTGAATACAAGTTTATCTCACTGGAGTTCATAAATGCTTTGTAACTTACATTTCTTACATTTTCCTCCATTTATATGAATTGCTGGACCTTTACAGAATGCTACTAAGCAGTGCATTAATAATTTGTTTGCTTCCTTCTAGAATATCTTGGTATGTTGCAATATACAGTCGAAGAATCAGTCGCCATCAACGGTGGAGGCCAAGAAACGGTCACAGTCAACGGTGAAGACCGAGAATCAGTCGTCACAAACAGCAGTGAAGGAACGTACGCTACTGACAGTGAATAAACCGACGTTACTGAGATTCGAAGCAGAAGGAGCGGGTATACTGGAAGAGGGTGGCGGAGGAGCTGATGATGTAGATAAACGAGGTATGGAGGTTTCTGCCCTGGAGGATGAAGGAACAGCAAGCACCGATGGTGGAGACGAAGTAGAAGAGGGTGGCGGAGAAGCACGTGATGTAGGTGGGAGAGGCAAGGATGTCACAGGTGGTGGCGGTGAAGAACCAGACTTTACGAATGGTAGAGGTGATGGAATGGACATTACGAATGGTAGAGGTGATGGAATGGACATTACGAATGGTAGAGGTGATGGAATGGACATTACGAATGGTGGAGGTGATGGAATGGATATTAAAGATGGTGAAGGAGAACGAATCGATTCATTAGCCTCTGCCAGAGAAACAAAACAAATATTCCTTTAGAAACTGCAGGAAGAAATGGCACAGATGGAAAGGATAAAGCCGACAAGAAAGGTGAACCGGATATCATGGGTGGCGGAGACGCACTAATGGATGAAGGAGACGTACGCAACCACAGGAACTTTTGGAGATAAAAGTGAGGGTGACGCAGAGAGAGAGACGTCTTCCACGTTAGACGCAGGGTGACTTAACGATGGAGACAGAGGAACTGTTGGGGGTCGACGCACTCGAGAACATTGATTCTGAAGAGTGCAAAAGAGCACAAACATTCTCTGACGATGGAACGCAAGTGATAAAAAAGAAGATAAGAAAGAGCAGAATTACGAATGCGTTTTGAAAATTGGGAAATTGATGAAAATAAGGAAGTGAGTGAGAAATGTTGAGGATGGAGAGCGACATTTGTACAAGGTACCTTGCTGACACTGACCGCCAGTGTAGGAAGAAGGAACTCCACCCACAAGATGATCCGAAAAAAGAACGCCGTATGTCATCAGACAAAGACACGAATAGCGACGAGTTAGCACCTTGTGTGGTGTGCTGAGGGTGAGGGCGGACAGGACTCCAGGAGGCCACGCAGCCCAAGAAACAAACAGGGGTCGAGGAGGCCACACAGCCCAAGAAAACAAGCCAGGGTCGAGGGGAGGCCACACAGGCCCAAAAAACAAAACAGGGGTCGAGGAGGCCACACAGCCCAAGAAACAAGCAGGATCTGAGGAGGAAGCCACACAAGCCCCAAAAACAACAGGGGTCGAGGAGGAGCCACAAGCCCAAGAAACAAACAGGGGTCGAGGAGGACGCCACACAGCCCAAGAAACAAACAGGGATTGCACAGTTCTCTGATATAGCCAAGCAGATCCTGAAGAAGTTCAAGACAGTCGGTCAAGGAAAATGAAGTGCTTAAGGGATTTGCGGAGCTTAAAGCCTAGAACCAAAAGCTTTATGATAAAAAAATTTTATGATAAAAGCATATCCAGTGGAAAGGGACAAGTTCAGTTATTACAGTGGGTCGTCTTGAAACACACGATAAAAGGACAGTGTGTTGTGAACAGTCATCTAAATCTGTGCTGGATGTCACCCAAGCTAAGTCATATAATTTTCAGTCACGTATATTGAAAAAGAAACTTCTACACATACATCGAAATCAGAGAATTCTACACATCCATCTAGTACTGAACTCGAAGATGGGAAAACTTTATATTCTTCTCCCAGGGTTTCTGAACCTCTTAGAGATACTGTAGGCATTAAAACGCCTCGGGAGAGTCATGACAACACAGCTAGATCACGCCACAGGTCTGGGAGGCGTCTCAAGAAAAAGATGCGACATCTCTCCCTCAAATCTAGTATGATTCCTATCAACTATTTCCCCCAAGTACTGATGGAAATTCCACCACTCAGACGTCAGAGGAAGACTCTAGTATCAGTAAAACAAAGGAGAGTAGGAGGAAGCGTGACCATGACCAAGAAATGTGTGTGGACGACACGTCCAGCATACGACCAGCTGCTCACACTTCTAACTTTGTCAAAGACGCTAGAACTACACCACCTGTAAAGTCCTTCACCGAGGACGCGCTCTGGTAATGGTTCTAATCAGCCCATCTTAGGCAGTAGTCACCAGAGAGGCTCAGAAACCTGACCGGGTGATCCTAAAAGGTTGGCGGAGGGTGGGAGGGCGCTCCAGTCTCTCCAGAGAGCGGGTTGCGTCAAGGTGGGGTGGACGACCTCTGCTCTGCTCCACACCCGCCTCGACACCGCACCGTACACGCCCCCCACACGACCGCTCGACCACCACAACGCCGCTCAGCCCCACAACACCGTCGCCCACGACTCGAAGCCCACAACCCTACCACCACCACAAGAACCCCCTCACTTCACCCAAGGCACTCCCCCACAAGACCCCCCGACCACCAGCACCACTCACCACCCCCCCACATCCACCGACCCTACCAACCAACGGCATTCCACCACACCCACTCCTCAACACCCCGCCACCAACTGCCACCACACCACCATCAACCCACTACAGCCTCACACCCCCTCGACCACCACACCTCGTCCACGCACCTCCGCCTACTCAACCACACACCTGCCGAAAGCCATCCCCCCCCGAACACCCTCTTACCTGGACTCATACCGCACCCCATCCCACGATCCTTCACACCAAGCCCCTCACTACAACCACCGCCTCCCTACACCAACCCGCTGACACACCACCCCTCACACCCCAGACGCCACAGCCCACACCCGCCACGCAGCCCCCACACCTGTCGACGAGGAAAGTAAACAAGTTTGTGAACGATTAACCTACAAAGATACAGATGAAAAACCTTTACACTTGGAAGAAAGTAGTGTGATGGAAATATCCATATCCATGAAAGCGAGAAAGTGATACATGTTGATACAAAGACCTTAACTGTGGGGGAAATGGTGTAATACATA
>WNGS01042707.1:14323706-14340850 GCA_020271785.1 Procambarus virginalis
ATATACAAAATTCCCGAAAGGTTATGTGTATTAGTGGCTTCTATGTACTAGCTCTATCTAATTAATCTGACATTATGTTTGTAACTCATTTTCAATGTATGTACCTTACCTGAATAAATATCTTATCTTAAAATATTGTACTATGAACATGTAGATGACCTGTATATTACCTGTTGTACTGTATCTGCAAATATAAAATGTTAATTTATTGATGTTTGCTACCCAACTGTGTAGGTGGAGCAGGAACCCCCAAGGAGTCACCTTCTCTCTCCCCTCTTTATGCCACACCAGTTTGCTTAAAACGGGAGGAACAGAGTGGGGACAATACTCCCACTAGTGCATCAACTCCCACAGCTGCTAGTATTAATTCTCCGCTGTATGTGGACTTGCAAACAGGACACGTGACGGAGCCACTGAAAGATACTTACAGTGCAACCAGAGAGAATTATCCAGCCAAGCATCAGACGACAGTTAGTCCAGCCCATAGCATAACTGACGGTGATTTACCATCACATACTCTGGATATTGTGCATGACGTCATACATACAGATGATAGCGCCACCAGAGGTACGTCCACTCCGCATTACCATGAACCAGAAGCTGCTGTGCAAGACGGTGTTGTGTCCTCACCCGAGACTCAAGATAGTGGTCAGGTGTCCTCTCCAGACACGCACGATAACAGTGTGGTATCCTCTTCTGAGATACTAGATAATATTGAAGCTGGAAATATTGAGAACAAACCCTTCAGTCGGGACAATGGCGATAATAAACTAGAGGAAGTAAATAAGGAAGAACCTCTAGTTGTTGCGATGCAACGATGCAGTCGTGGCGAAGTTAAGGCGAGTGTATCGACGTCTTCGTCAGAAAATGGTGACTTAGAGAATCTTGAGGGTCCATGGACCACGCCACAGCTGGCTCGGGTTGTGCAAGAAATGGTAGTCTCCCGGAAGTTCAACATGACTACAGCACAGGTGAAGAAGCGCCAAAACACCATCACTCGGCTCGATGTCCCTCAGAAGGACCGCATTCTCATCTTTGACAGCTCAAAACTGTCCAAGGTCAGACCTGAGAGGAGCGAGAGTGTTCCTCCACTGGGGACGCCCAGGCACAGGCAAGAAAGGAGGGCGAGTCAAACACAGGAGGAGGCGTTGAAGGGGGTAACTAGAGGTACGACAATGAGTAGTCGAAAAAGCAATCGAAATGGGGACCCAGCTGAACAGTTAATTGTTTCAAGAATAAGAAAGGAGATAGGTAGTCAAGAAGAAGGTTTGGAGGTGTCAGTGAACAGCCCAGTGCAAAACGAGGAAGAGAGTGCTTCCCCTGACATTGATGTACACTGTGGAATTAAAGATGACCCCCGACCTCACCAGAAATACAGCTCCAAAACTAAAAGCAAGAAAACCTGGGGATTGAGAGGAAAGCACTTAAAGATGACCAGTGACCCCAGAAAGCACGAAGTCAACAAAACAAAAGGCACAAACGTTAGAAAACTTTTGTCATCTCCTAAAATTGAGCGTTTGTGTCATTCACCACAACTCCACAAAGGGAGATCCAGCAATAGCCTCACCAGGGACATATCTCCTAGACAGTCTCCAGTACGAAATCGACGACAGAAATCTACAAGGCCGGGCTCTCAGTCTGAGTCTCCAAAACTTGACTCCCCTCGGTCTCTCTCCCCAAAAATAGGGTCCATAAGAGGATCACCAACGTCAGAGTGGTCCCCCAAACCGTATTCAGCAAGGTATCCTAGAGTCTGCTCTGCTAGAATTACTAAGCCAGTTGTGATCCAGGGTCGGAGGTCTCCCAGACTCTCACCTGTTCCAAAACAATACCAGACGAGAAACTCAGACGAACAAACAAGTGAAGAACACCTCCCCTACACTGTTGCAGTTGCAAAATCATATTTTGAGAACAAGCAAGAAGGAAACAGGGCATTGCCAAGAGCTTCAGAGTATGTGGCTGGGAAATCTTTAGACTCAAGGATTAAAGAATCGGAGAAAGAGAGCACCATAGAAAGAATTTCTGGAAGTAAAATAAGAATTTTTGTGAATGGGGAAACATTTGTAGCTGAAAACCAAATGAGTTCTGAAGCAGCCAGCACCCTGGCTGAGGACCCGCCAATCCGTAGTGGTCTCAGATCAGATGCACAAGAGTCGAGGGTAGACTTCTTAGACATAGATAAATTCAGGACCCCTAAAGCTGAGATTGATCTATTTAATAATGCTAAAATGAATCAAATCCCAAGAAACGAGGAACTTGAAAAAAATATGATTGGAAGTGATGAAGCAACTAAGTCAAAAGAGGCCAAGTCTTCCAAGCCAGTTCGCCGACAGTCGTCTGATTGTCGTCAGCGGCTCGATGTCTTCCTGGAAAACAAAGTTGCGCAGGACCAGCGTCAGCAGCGCAATGTTTACATTGCTTCAAAAACAAGTGGCAAGCTTGACTCGGAGATCATTCAGTTCTTTGAATCTCAGCAGCAGAAACCTCGAGAGATTTCAAGGAATGAGAAGGTGATCTCAGAGCACTTCAGAGGTGTTCGCAAGGTTGAGTATAGGAAGACGTCACAAAGTACTGAGAAGACAGCAAGCAGCAACATTTTTCCGAAGGACGACGGCCCTTCAGATATGAAGGCAAATGTTGGCGTTTATGGGGAGCTGAATACCGATGCCAGCATACTAAATATAAACCCCATAGGAGAGACGAGAGACGAAGCTTCAGTTGGAGAAGCAGAAAGTGTACATAAAGAATTGAAAAGTTCAGCATCAAATTCTGAAAGTGGCTTTGAAATTAATGAGTATGTAGTTGCCGGAGAAAAGAGTAGCGCACTAAGTGACAAAACCAAAACGAAAATAATATGCGAGAAAAAGAAAGAAGATAATGAAAGTGTTGTGACACCAGAGACAAGTGACAGTACTGGAGGCCAGCTTGTGACGAAAGGAGATACAGGGGAGGTGGTGACTTCGGTAAAGCCAGACGAAGTGGTGACGGTGGCAGGGGCAGCAGAAGAGGTGGTGACGACGGCAGGGACAGCACAAGGGGCGTTGATGGCGGCACGAACAGCGGAAGAGGTGGTGACGGATATTGAGCCAGAAAAGGAGGTCGTGACGACAAACGTGACAACTGAAGAGGTAGTGACAACTGTAGAGCTACCAGAGGAGGTAGCAACGATGGCGCAGACAGCAGAGGATATGGTGGCGGAAGCAGGGACTAAAAGGGAAGGTGCGACGGCAGAGACAAGAGGGGAGTTGGTGACAGGTGCAGGAGAGGAGGTAGTGACACCAGCAGGAGCAGCAAAGGCGGTGGTGACGGCGACAGGAGAAGAGGTGGTATTGGCGACAACCACGGTAGCATCCTCGTCCAGTAGCCAGAGCGAGCAGAGTGGCGACACTAGCACTTCGGCCGCTGAAGTGACACTGGGCAAAAATAACCAGAAGTTAGCATCTGCTATGGATACCTCGATGGAACGGGAGGACGGGTATGTGGCAGCCCGGCGTCACGCAAGCCGCCACTTGAGTCACGAGCGCTTGAGGAAAAGAAAAGAGAAAGAGTGGGTGGAAAGTGGGAATATTCTCAAGAATTTGGAAGACGCCACTAGTCGTTCAGCAGATAGTAGGGACGAGTTGATCGCCAAATTCTGGCAAGACGATGGCATGATGATAGAGAAGATCAGGACGCTGAGGGATATAGGGCAGAAGGACCCAGAGGTGACAGCCATACTTGACGAACAAGAGACGGACAAGATCAGCGGTAGTCTCAAAACCTCACTAGAGTTCGCTAGAGACAAGGGACGAGATTGGGATATGAACGAACTCCAAATTAGCGAAAAGACCGAAGTCTCGCAAGGTCCCGCGGTCACAAAAGGTGCAGTAACGGGTGACGAATTAATATCTATCCAAAATGTGTTTCGGAACACGGAAGAAAAATGGAGAAATGCTGCTGTAGAGGGTGAGAGGAGAGAGGAAGGTAAGGCGGGCCAGAGTGTGGGAGAGTGCGACGGGAGAGAGGAAGAGGAGTCTGCTGAGAGCCGACGAGGGACACGGGTGCAAGATGATCCTGCAGGTGAGGCCGTCATCACCTACCCGAGGAGCCGGGGAAGGTCGCGTCCTCATGCTGCTACTGCAACGCCCGTCACTGATCACGACCCTGTAACTACCGCTGGTCGCGACCTCGTAGCCGCCACTGAGCACACCCCCGTTACCAGGACCACTAGCCACCCCTCACCATGCACCACCACAGACCATGGGGCCACACCATCCACCACAGACCATGGGGCCACACCATCCACCACAGATCACGAAGCCACACCATCCACCACAGACCACGAAGCCACACCATCCACCACAGACCATGGGGTCACACCCTCCACCACAGACCACGAAGCCACACCATCCACCACAGACCACGAAGCCACACCATCCACCACAGACCATGGGGCCACACCATCCACCACAGACCACGCAGCCACACCATCCACCACAGACCACGAAGCCACACCATCCACCACAGACCATGGGGCCACACCATGCACCACAGACCACAGAGCCACACCATCCACCACAGACCATGGGGCCACACCATCCACCACAGACCACGCAGCCACACCATGCACCACAGACCATGGGGCCACACCATCCACCACAGACCACGAAGCCACACCATCCACCACAGACCATGGGGCCACACCATGCACCACAGACCACAGAGCCACACCATCCACCACAGACCATGGGGCCACACCATCCACCACAGACCACGCAGCCACACCATGCACCACAGACCATGGGGCCACACCATCCACCACAGACCACGCAGCCACACCATGCACCACAGACCATGGGGCCACACCATCCACCACAGACCACGAAGCCACACCATCCACCACAGACCATGGGGCCACACCATGCACCACAGACCACAGAGCCACACCATCCACCACAGACCATGGGGCCACACCATCCACCACAGACCACGCAGCCACACCATGCACCACAGACCATGGGGCCACACCATCCACCACAGACCATGGGGCCATACCATCCACCACAGACCACGCAGCCACACCATCCACCACAGACCACGAAGCCACACCATCCACCACAGACCATGGGGCCACACTATCCACCACAGACCACGCAGCCACACCATCCACCACAGACCACGAAGCCACACCATGCACCACAGACCACAGAGCCACACCATCCACCACAAACCATGGGGCCACACCATCCACCACAGACCACGCAGCCACACCATCCACCACAGACCATGGGGCCACACCATCCACCACAGACCACGCAGCCACACCATGCACCACAGACCATGGGGCCACACCATCCACCACAGACCACGCAGCCACACCATCCACCACAGACCATGGGGCCACACCATCCACCACAGACCACGAAGCCACACCATCCACCACAGACCATGGGGCCACACCATCCACCACAGACCACGCAGCCACACCATCCACCACAGACCACGCAGCCACACCATCCACCACAGACCATGGGGCCACACCATCCACCACAGACCACGAAACCACACCATCCACCACAGACCACGAAGCCACACCATCCACCACAGACCACGAAGCCACACCATCCACCACAGACCACGGAGCCACACCATCCACCACAGACCACGGAGCCACACCATCCACCACAGACCACGAAACCACACCATCCACCACAGACCACGAAGCCACACCATCCACCACAGATCACGAAACCACACCATCCACCACAGACCACGAAGCCACACCATCCACCACAGACCACGAAGCCACACCATCCACCACAGACCATGGGGCCACACCATCCACCACAGACCATGGGGCCACACCATCCACCACAGACCATGGGGCCACACCATCCACCACAGACCATGGGGCCACACCATCCACCACAAACTATGGGGCTTCACCATCCACCACAGACCATGGGGCCACACCATCCACCACAGACCATGGAGCCACACCATCCACCACAGACCATGGGGCCACACCATCCACCACAGACCATGGGGCCACACCATCCACCACAGACCACGAAACCACACAATCCACCAATACAAAAACTAATAAACTAATCATCACAGATTTTGACGGACTTAGTCCTGATGGGAAAACATTGGTTAAGACATTCACAAAACTTGTCACTGACTTAAATGAAAATAATCGTTTAGAGGGAAACCAAACGGTGGATTATTCCAGCAAAACATATTCTACTGTAAACATTCCCGAGAAGAAACAGCACACAAAATCCAGCCAGGATTCGCCAACCCTCCATTTAATGGTGGCGAACAACTGCGACTGTGTAGAGAGCGGTATGATACACGAAAGAACGTCGCCTTCTGACTCGACCTCGATGCGTGGTGACATCCTCAACGTCACCCAGAGTGAAGCGGAAATATTTGAAGATAACGTTAGTAACCAAGAAACTCTATCTCTGAAGAATTTTGAGAAAGATTTGCAAGATGGAGTGGTGGAGGAGGTCAGCTGGAGCGGCGGGGTCTCTGACGGGAGCGCGCTCCCCCAGACGCCTGAGGCCGCACTCATGGCCCAGATGCTTTCACTTGACGGTAAACCCGCTGGTGATGATGCTGAGTTAGACAATGTTTTTGATGATTCCAATACAGACGCATTGCATGATGTGGGTTCTAAAAAGATCACAAAATGCGATGAAACCGATCTTACAACAACAACTCGTAGACTATTGACAGGTCACAGACGGCTTACCAAAACGATTTCAGAAGGAAACTTTACCTTAAATGAGGACTCTGACTTCGGCTCGTATGAGAAGCTCGCAAAAATTCCTCGCCCTCCTTCATTTAAGAGAAGTCGGACAGAGAGTGATTTTCGCCAAGAGAAGTTAGTAGGAGCCACAAATGACGCAACTATTGCGTCGACAGTGAGTGAAATCTTCGCTCGTGGTGTATCTGGGAGAATTAAGACAAAAAGCCGGAGTGTGGAGAACATCCGCCTCTCTAGCCTGACCTGCGTGGAGATCCCCAACCTCGTCGACACCCCAACCTCCCCGAACACCACCACCTCCGCCTGTCGCATTGTTGGGGTTCTCAAGAAGAAGGATTCTAGGGAGAACGTCTTAGGTCTGCTGTCACCGTCCAAGGCAGAGGACTTAGACGGCGACAGCAGTCTTTCGATCCATGATGGTGAAGCGGACGCTCTAGACATTAAAATATCAGAAAATAAATCTGTAGATATTTCTGAAACAGAGATAACTGTGATTCCAAACTATCAAACTTCTGTTGTAAAGCCTTCTCAATTGGTTTCGTCAGAGGAAATATTCGAAGAAAAGACTGAAGCAAAAATTATGCAGTGCAGCCAAACTTGGGAAACTTGTGATAAAGAAATTATTAAACTTCCTGATGCTACAAAAGCTAGATTATCTGTTGCTGGAATTCCAACAGAAACACATATATATGAAAATGTACCCGAAGTTACATTTTGCCGAGGTGGGGCAACGGAAGCTCCTGTACAGCATTTACCAGGAAGTGATGAAGAGACGTCTACCCCGGCTGAGGTCAGAAAACTTGTACCCAAGGTGATACACATATACGAGAACCTTCAGGCTGCTACATCAGTCCCTGCCGGCATCACAGCAACACAGTTTGTGGATACTGAGCACAACCAGCGAGAAAGCATATCCAGAGAAATTGTACCAAGAAAAATTGTCCCTCGTAAAGGATCTCATATGGATGTAAAGAGTCAATCACCGTCGCCTATGATGGCTAGGTTATCGGCCAGTCAGCCCCTGATTGGAGCTTACTCGCCCAAGCGATCGGCATATGAACGAGCTTCCTTAAGGAGAAAACTTCAACCAGAATCCGAGAGCAGAGCTGAAAAGCAAAGATCAAACTACATGAAGCAAAAGGCAATCAGAGTTGGAATTTTAAAAAAACAGAAATCTGACATTACAGGAGTTCGGCTTCAAAAACTTCACTACTTTGATAACGAGCTTCCAGGAGAAAGACAAAGGTCCTACTCAATAAGTAGCATGGAACCGAGAAAATCCTCCAAAACTCGGACTTACGAGGATGAGGATAACAGAGATTCAGATCAACAAATACCACTGAGGAGCGACTACGCTGAACCAAGTACTCAGATGGAGGTGAGCAGCTTGGAAAGGCGTTGTCAGGGCTCCGTGAGCGCCAGCAGTAGCAGGAGCAGTGCTATTGACAGGATCCTACAAAGTTGTGCCCCTTGTATTTCCAGCACCACAAGTTCTACACTGGATTTGTCCGTTAGGTCAACGGCCTACACCAACGGTTCTAACGCTGACACTGACCCCTCTAGGGACGGGGATCCCGACGATGTGGGATCCGGTGATAGAGCATTTCGTAGAGGCCGAATGGGATCCTCAGGAAGACAGCGCACAAGGAATAATAAACTTCCCTACAAAACCTCGTACTCATCCTCAGACGTGACATCCGTCGTAAGTTCTGAAGCCACTTTTGTTGCGAACGATAACACGCCTTTGGTCAGTCAAGTAGCTTTAGAAAACACAAAACCTCATGCTGTTAAATTCTGCCATAAAAAAAGTGCAAGCGCAGTAGGAACGACAGGTTACGAAGTAGAAGCCCCTCGAGGTCCAGTGCCAACCCAAAGCAGTTACAGTTTGGTGTTAAACCCGGCAATGGATGGTACAACTGTAGCAACGTTTTCTGATACCTGTTATACTGGAGATGAGGCGACCACCACTAGCGAACACGAGACTGTGGAAAATAGCTTCTTGAGTTTTGAGGAAGAGAGTTCGACACCGAAGCAAGAAGGAAGAGCCACCGACGACACAGACTTCTACAGTGAACTCTTGGACACCATCTTAAGTGTGGTCGATGCGCAAGAGCCTTCTTTTTCTACAGAAACTGATGTTCCTTGTCCAGAGTCTGAGGGCAGTGTTGCTTCCCGGGTACTATCGCATCAGAAAACTGCAGAATCCGGTGAACAGCCAGTTGAAACCACGAAAGACGACAAACAATTATCTCCATCTAAGGAAGACAGGGAGCACCCCAAAGACAATAGTGATTCAGAATCAACCGCAAGTGTCAATTCAGAATTGGCTGATGTGCGTCGTCGCATCACTGAAAGATTCCCACCTATGCCCCGGGCAGACCCCCAGGCTAGCCAGGAGTCAGTTCTGGTCTCACCTAGTGCTCTGTGCCCCATGCCCACCTGCACCGCCTGTTGTGATCAGAATCTTTGCATCTCACAGCCCCTCGTGTTTACTTTTGATTTTCCGGTTGCCTCGCCGTCCGCCTGTGAACCTGCTCGTGCCGCCAGTCTACCATATGTGGACTACCAGTGCGAGGAAGCTTCCCGCGACAACATCAGCAGGTCGATTAGCCTCCCTCATGACCCGGAGGTATATCACAGTACACAGGTTGTCTTTCGCACCGAGCACGACGACGAAGAGTATTGGAGCGCCGGAGAGGATGCTGGCCGGGGCTCTCCACAGGTCTCTAGTGCCCGTACTCAGCCCCAGAGCTCAACACACCCAGATCTCTCGTCCCAGGACTCATCACCCCAGGATTCCTCACCTCAAGATCTTTCGCCCCAGGACCACACGTCGCAGGACGATCCTCAGACAGATTCTGGGTTGGAAGGGTGCAGAGGTAAGCCGGTAGAACGGTAGAATGGTGTGTAAGATAACGAGTGTTTACTCTTGTAGCTTTTGTCATCTACTGTTACTTGTTTTGTCATGTCAGATACATCAACGTCACTGTCATATAGAACACGGGACGAGCTACGCCTGTGTCATCATGCCATAGGAGACAGGGCTTGCCAGTCTTGGCAAACACAACACAAGACTACAGCAACACAACACAATACTACAGCAACACAACACAATACTACAGCAACACAACACAATACTACAGCAACACAACACAAGACTACAGCAACACAACACAAGACTACAGCAACACAACACAACACAACACAAGATTACAATAACACAACACAACACAAGATTACAACAATACAGTACAACACAACACAAGATTACAACAACACAACACAAGATTACAACAACACAACACAACATTACAACAACACAACACAACACAACACAAGATTACAACAACACAACACAAGATTGCAGCAACACAAGAGGAACACAGTGTTGGGTGAGGTAGGCGTCCGGAACGACATTATACTTGAGCTTCCAGCAGCAGTAACTGAAGTCCTTACTTCCTGGGGGTTACCTGACGACCTCCCCCACCCCCACACCTTCCCCTCACCCCCACACCCTCCCCCCACACCTTCCCCTCACCCCCACACCCTCCCTCACCCCCACACCCTCCCCCACACCCTCCCCCCACCCCCACACCCTTCCTCCCCCCACACCCTCCCCCCACCCCTACACCCTCCCCCACCCCCACACCCTCCCCCCACCCCCACACCTTCCCCCACCCACACACTCCCCCACCCCCACACCTTTCCCCCACCCCTAAACCCTCCCCCCCCCACCATTTAACCCGCTCTTACACCCTCCCACACACTCTAACCCACACTGAAGAGGACTGTAAGGTGCTGCAAGAAGACCTTGACAAACTTCAAGAGTGTAGCAGATAAATGGTTGCTGGAATTCAGTCCAAATAAATGTAAAGTAATGACAACGGATAAGGGAGATGGGAGACCTGTATTTAGCTATACCATAAAGGGGGAAGACAATTACAAGAGACAAATGAAATCTAATATAACCTAAAACTTAACCCGAGTGGCATAATCCATCACAGTGTTAAAGATATTTACAAATGCTTACATGCCAAAATGGTATAGTAGACCTTAGGCGAGATTTGAACACCGTAATATAGGAAGTACAACAGAACTGTTTACTTTGTTCCCGAGAGATTAATAACACTTTTAATGTTCATTGTTTGGTGGAGATGTGTGTATGCTTGTGGTGGTGTTGTGGTATGTCTTGTTCATACTGTGGAAGGTTGGTGGAGATGTGTGTGTGCTTGTGGTGGTGTTGTGGTATGTCTTGTTCATACTGTGGAAGGTTGGTGGAGATGTGTGTGTGCTTGTGGTGGTGTTGTGGTATGTCTTGTTCATACTGTGGAAGATTGGTGGAGATGTGTGTGTGCTTGTGGTGGTGTTGTGGTATGTCTTGTTCATACTGTGGAAGGTTGGTGGAGATGTGTGTATGCTTGTGGTGGTGTTGTGGTATGTCTTGTTCATACTGTGGAAGGTTGGTAGTTATGAGGAAAAAGTACTCAGCCAGTACGAGTATATATCACGTGGAAGGTCAAGGATCTGGGTTAAGACGGAATGAAGGAATGGTGCCTAACCACTTCGACCGTCGGGACGGTCGGAAGATTGGCAAATGTTTTTTAATATCGTAAAAATACCAAGACCTTACATGTGGGGCATAACAATCCACTTCTCAACTACCAAATTAACAACATTACCTTGTTGACCAAACCACACACTAGACAGTGAAGAGACGACGGCGTTTCGGTCCGTCCTGGACCATTCTCAGGTCGATTGTGACTACAGAACAAGACTACACATCTCTACCAACATTACCTTGCAACAGATTGATGATTGAAAAGAACCTTGGCATCAGAATCCATTATTTACTGAAAGTTGCCCAGCAAGTGGGAGCTGCAGTACAAGAAGCCAACCAAGACCAAGGAATAGTCAAACGAATCTTAGACTTCAAAGGAAATCAAGTGATTATTCAATTATACAAATCTCTGATGCGCACCCATCTGGAATACTGTTGATGAAGACCTCATCTTGAGAAGGACATGTTCGCTTTGGAGACAGTAGAGTGCATAACAGTAAACATCATTCCAGAACTAATTGACTTTCACACTAGGAAAGGCTGAGGGCCTCACGACCACAAACCAGAAATAACAGATCCGATCTCAAAGAATTCATTTAAATAATGAACAATTTGAAAGGTGTTGATGCAGCAACCCGTCCTCATAATAGCACGTCGCATTTCGACTTATACTTTACCTAAGGCCTCTTTTACACTTATGATAACGTGTGAATACACGAAATCACTCGGATATCACATTTGTCTTTCCTGTTTAATTAAATTAAAAAAAAAAACAACCTAAGGCCAAAAACTGTCGTACTAGAAAATGGTAGCGGCTCGCGAAATTTACATAATGTCCCGTTTTCTGTCCGTGGGTCCTCTGGTAGGTTAGGATACGACACTTTAGTACGACAGTTTCTTGACGTTGGGAACGCTCTCGAAAACGGGCTGGATCCAGACCACTTCTTTAAAAGATCACGTGTAACACACACAAGGTGCAACGGTGTCAAGCTCGACAAGCCACAATGCAGGACAAAAAACAGGACATGCTTTTTCACCCATAGGGTTATAAACCCATTGATGTAGTTCATGTAGATCTCCTTGTAAGGCCTCAATATAATTTTCACCACCTACTGTCCCATAAATCTATGTGCTTGGGGCACTTGTTGGCATAACTCTTTTTACGCTTGCCTAAGTGTGAGAATTAAATTTAATTCACATATGTATTGATTACTTGCCATGAGGCGCTGACAGACGGGTCTGATGGGAGAGACGCGACCTCAGACCAGCTCATGTGTCGACCACAGGAGCTCCTGGTTCTCCACCACCGTCACCTCCTACCCCGCCGCCTTCATCAGTTACGTGTAGCTCTTATCTGGTGATGGTTAGAGTGGAGCTGCCCTCTCACGACGGCTCACAGATAGCACCACAAGTTAAGGAGAGGCTGACGAGAACACAAGCGTGCACATTTCAAGTTAATTACGGTGTGCATCGCAAAGTTCCAAGTTACAAAGTGGAAACGAAGGTTTTATTGTGCCATAATGTTATTAACATAATATTTAAAAAAAAACAATTACAAATCTTATGAGTTAAATTGAAAGCAAATGAGCACTTGGAAACATTAGGTTACCTCCGGCATCGAAAATTGTGTGGGGTAATATAAAGATTCGCTTGCGACAAGTTATAGATTTACGGGTTATTCATGCCCGTGCCACCTCTTGGGTGGCTTAATCTTTATCAATCAATCACTCAGGTTATAGATACACAATGGCTGTGGTTGTTCCCGGGAAATTGTTGACTTTATTAACCAAATGGCAAACCCATTGTGCATGGAATTTACTTATTGGAAATTTGAAATTAATGCGACTCCGAAGATGAAGTGTAAACTTGGGTTTGTCATTAAGGCAGTACAGACACACAAAAGAATGTTACAGCAATTGAAAGTTTTAAGAAGTGAGCGTGAATTTTGATATGAGGTTATATCGTGGTCTTCAAAACAATACTGGCGTTAAAACTTTCAAATGAAAATATTTTCAAGTTTGTTTGATTTGTAACTCGATTATTTTGTTTAATTTAACAATGAGAGCATCATAAAACTAATGGTTTTATCTTGGTGCGCGGACAGCATTCAACTGTGGTAATCTTCATGATGGGAAACAGTGTTGGGTTTTACGCAGTTTCTCACGAACTTGAGCCTAATAGGGCCAGCAGTCCTGCCCTTTGTGATTTAGATATACTAACTGACCCAGTAGGGTCTTCAAGCAACGTCCAGAGGTTATCAGTAACTTGTCTTAACTCTGAGTTTGATATCTCTAGTCCATCTTACCTGGAAACTGCTAAATCGGTTGACATAGATGCAACCGTCTCCACCCACAGTATTGGATCCTTTGACAGTCAACTCTCTATTAAGTCTTGTCCTGAAGCCAGGCGGAAAGTGAGAGCGGCAAACTTCAAGTCATTTTGTCAGAGAAGCAGTATACGTCTTGCTGCAGAGATTCTCAAACTGCGTAGCCATGATACCTGCAGGGACCGAGAGAGTAACGCGTCTAGTCAGCTTTATGTTGATTCTTTAAAAGAAGTTACTGAAGCGGTGAAACCCAAGGATGAAAATAACGATTGTGCAAAACCTCTCTATTTAGAAACCAGCATAGATGAGCTCACAGCTACGGAGTCTCCGGGGCAACTCCCAGACCTCACTGCTGACCCTACCGCAAGTGACGACATGCGCTCAGATCATTACATTTCAGCACAGTCGACGAAAGTTATACAATCTCTTCTTCAAGAACTTCAAGAAGAGGTAGAATTTCCTCTCCTGGCGTCACGAAGTGTGGTGGTAAACACGTTGGACGATGATCTCTTCAGTGATCGTCCCATTGTTTACACAGCAACTAATGCAGCGGACTGGAGACTTGGTACTATTTTGGAAGAGTCTGGTAAACACCAGAAGAAAGATTTGAGTTCTGATTGTGAGGCTAACAAACCAAGTATCGTAGATAACTATAATTCAAGCGACGATGAAGATGGTATTATTATGGGCAGCGGTGTAAACATGACGGACATCGATGCAGAGAGGGAGAAAGAGGAAGGGATCCAAATGTGCCTCGAACCTTATGAAGACAAAATAGAGAAGATCGAAGAATGTCTTATGAATAGTAGCGATAGTCATGTCAGTTCCAACGGAAACTCAAAAGAAGAGGAAGGCGAAGATCATGTTGAAGGGCAGCAGAGCACTGATCTGTCCACGGTAATGGGTGGAAATCACAATATAACATATTTGCGTTTTGGTGCGGAGTTAGAGGATGATGCGTCAAAGGTGGTGACGTCAGAGTTGTCACAGTGTGACATTTGTACTCCCATCACTGTCACTGATGAAAACACGCTAGTGAGCGAGATCGATGATAATACAACCTCGTCTAGTGAACACGTGCGCGGACAGGAAGAGATGGGAGAACAGTGTTCTTATCAAATGAATGTAAATGGTAAAGCGCAAGAATGCTCCTATATGAATGGCATGCTTGAAGGAGAAACATCAGAAGAATGTGAAGAGGCAGATAATTGGACTATTGAAGGTGTGTATAACCGTGAAAGGTACGAAGAACTGACTGAAGGGAAAGACAGTTGGCGTCAGTTAAACGTGCGTCGATCATCAGTTGGTGCTGTCGGCGGCCTTGTCACTGCTAACACAGGTACATCTTTGATAAAAGACGTTATAATTACCAGTAAAATGTTACTTAATAATATAACATTTAGAAAAACTATTATTTTGTCGCTGATATTGTGATTAATCGTTAACTCTTTTTTCCTTCTATGTTATTGTCATCACATTCTCTGTTCAAATTTGTGTAGGTTTAAATATTTCATTAATACTTCCCATACCAGTACCCTCCTGGTTGACAAAGGAACGGTTGCTGCTGCACAATGGGTTCAGAAACTGACCCCCAATGTTCTTTAAGCTTGACAATTTACACTTGTGTTGATCTACAGATGTACAGATGTTGATGTTGATGTACAGATATTAGTTATATTTGTCTATGATGGGCGCCACAGCCATGCATTAGGGGGAAAGTGGAAGGATTACAGTTACTTGATGGGCTCAGGCAAAGACTGAGAATTGACTGTACCTGCAGTAGGCAAGTTTGGGATCAGCTATGACTGGTAATATGTCACTGTGGGTGAAATATGTGGACATTTCTTGGGTATTACCGTATTAGTGAAAGTGCATCGAAGCTAAATGATAACTTCATTACAGATTCATGTTCACATGTTGTACAAGGGTCATATATGGTACTAAATCCAAGGCATACATACATACATACATACATACATACATACATACATACATACATACATACATACATACATACATACATACATACATACATACATACATACATATTTGAGGAGATGAGAAGTTTCCTAAGGGATATTCCATGGGACACAGACCTCAGAGCTAAGTCTGTACAAGACATGATGGACTACGTCACCCAAAAGTGTCAGGAGGCAGTAAACAGGTTCATCCCGGCCCAAAAGGAAAAATCCGAGAAGCAAAAGAAGAATCCAATGTTTAATAGGGCATGTATGGAAACAAAGGAAATGTACAAAAGGGCGTGGAGGAACTTCCGAAATAACAAAACACCAGAAAGCAGAGAGAGATACCAGAGAACCATTAATGAGTATATTAGTGTGAGAAGAGAAGCAGAGAAAAATTATGAAAATGATATAGCAAGCAAAGCCAAGACCGATCCAAAGCTACTCCACAGTCACATCAGGAGGAAGACATCAGTGAAAGAACAGGTAATGAAACTTAGAACAGGCGAGGACAGGTATACAGAGAATGACAAAGAGGTGTGTGAAGAACTCAACAAGAGTTTCCAGGAGGTCTTCACAATAGAACAAGGTGAGGTCACTGCGCTAGGAGAGGGGGCAGAAAACCAGGCAGCCTTGGAAGGGTTCGAGATTACGAGAGATGAGGTCAAGAGACACCTGTTGGATCTGGATGTGAGAAAGGCTGTTGGTCCAGACGGGATCTCACCATGGGTACTGAAAGAGTGTGCAGAGGCACTTTGCTTGCCACTCTCCATAGTGTATAGTAGGTCACCGGAGACGGGAGACCTACCAGAAATATGGAAGACGGCTAATGTGGTCCCAATATGCAAAAAGGGTGACAGGCAAGAGGCACTGAACTACAGGCCAGTATCCTTGACTTGTATACCATGCAAGGTGATGGGGGAAGATCCTGAGAAAAGACCTGGTAACACATCTGGAGAGAAGGGACTTCGTGACAAATCGCCAACATGGGTTCAGGGAGGGTAAATCTTGCCTGACTAGCTTAATAGAATTCTACGACCAGGTGACAAAGATTAAGCAAGAAAGAGAAGGCTGGGCGGACTGCATTTTCTTGGACTGTCGGAAAGCCTTTAACACAGTACCCCATAAGAGGCTGGCACATGAGCTGGAGAGACAGGCAGGAGTGACTGGTAAGGTGCTCCAGTGGATAAGGGAGTACCTAAGCATAATACCTAAGTATTAAGCAAGTACCTAAGCATAGCAATAGGAAGCAGAGAGTTACAGTGAGGGGTGAGACCTCAGATTGGCGTGAAGTCACCAGTGGAGTCCCACAGGGCTCTGTACTTGGTCTATCTTGATTCTGATATACGTAAATGATATTCCGGAGGGTATAGACTCATTCCTCTCAATGTTTGCTGATGATGCCAAAATTATGAGAAGGATTAAGACAGAGGAGGAGCTTGAGGCTTCAAGAAGACTTTGACAAACTGAAGGAATGGTCGAACAAGTGGTTGTTAGAGTTTAACCCCAGCAAATGTAATGTAATGAAGATAGGTGTAGGGAGCA
>WNGS01042707.1:14355080-14385291 GCA_020271785.1 Procambarus virginalis
CTCGCTGCTTGCTGCACACCCGCCTCGACCCCCGCACACCGCTACGGCCACCCACCCCGGCTGCGGAACGCACCCACACCCGCTACAGACCCCACTACCCACCTCGACGCACGACACCCTGCTACAAGCACCCACACCCCGCCTCGGACACCACACACCCACTACACCGCCACCCCCGCCCACCCCACCGACCCCACTATCCAGCCTACGCCCCCACACCCACCTGGACCACCACACCCGCCTCGTCCACCACACCCCGTCCTCGCCCTGCCACCACACACCCCGTCACACAGCCCCCACACTCGCCTCATCCACCACATCCGCCTCGACCACCACAGCACCTCCTCGACTACACACCCGCTAACAGCCCCCCACGCCGCTTGCGACCACCGCACCCACCACAGCCTTCATATCCACGCCAGCAGCCCCCACACCCCGCACAGCCCCACACCCGCCACAGCCCCCACACCTGTCGACGAGGAAAGTAAACAAGTTTGTGGGACGATTACCACAAGTATACAGATGAAAAACTTAACTTTGAAGAAAGTGTTGATTGGAAAGACATTATATCCATGAAAGCGAGAAAGTGATACATGTTGATAAAAAGACTCTTACTGTGGGGGAATGTGGTAAAAATGACAGTGACGGAGCCACTGAAAGATACTTAGAGTGCAACAGAGAGAATTATCACAGCCCTAGCATCAGGACGACAGTTAGTCCGCCCATAGCATAACTGACGGTGATTTACCATCACATACTCTGGATATTGGTGCATGACGTCATAGCATTCAGATGATAGCGCCACCCAGAGGTACGTCCACTCCGCATTACCATGAACCAGAAGCTGCTGTGCAAGACGGTGTTGTGTCCTCACCCGAGACTCAAGATAGTGGTCAGGTGTCCTCTCCAGACACGCACGATAACAGTGTGGTATCCTCTTCTGAGATATCTATAATATGTGAAGCTGGAAATATTGAGAACAAACCCTTCAGTCGGGACAATGGCGATAATAAACTAGAGGAAGTAAATAAGGAAGAACCTCTAGTTGTTGCGATGATGCAACGATGCAGTCCCGTGGCGGAAAGTTAGGCGAGTGTATCGCCGTCTTCGTCAGAAAATGGTGACTTAGAGAATCTTGAGGGTCCATGGACCACGGCCACAGCTGGCTCGGTGGGATTTCTTGTGTATGGTTGAGACGTTTGCTATCACGGGGGGAAGGGGTTGTTGTACGTAAATGACCTGGTGAGAAATTGAAGGCTGACAAATAGTTTGTACTTGTTTCTCCCTTGTCACATCTGGTACCTCCCTTCCTGTATATTCCAACCCCCCCCCCCCCCGCCATCATGTACCTTCCTTTCCCCCCCCCCCTCCTGTTGGTCTTCCTGCTCTCCTGTCTCGTCCCCTTCCTCCACCTGTCAATCTCCCTCTCCATATCCCCCCCCCCTCTAACTGGATGGAAGTTGATTGGGTAGCAGATTGTGAGGTAACAGCTGGTGATGTATTTAGATGTCCTGTTTATATACCTCATAAAGGTGCACTGTGGTCTTTCCTGGTCAGTCGAGGGTTAGATCTTGCGCTGGGCGTCACGGAGTCAGTATGTGTGACGGTGGGCTTGGTGTTGTATGACAACTGGTTAGGGAGCGCGAGGACCGTCTCTACTGCCGCTCCACCTCTTCCATCCTCATTTTCCTTTCTATTCCTTCATTACTTCCATCCCCATGGGGGCCCTTACCTGTACCAGCGTCTGTGTGGACTACCTTCACCTCCTGGAGGGCCCAGCTGCCCTAGGGTGCTGCAGGAGCCGGGGCGCTCAGCTTAGGGTGTTGAGAGTGCATGACGGACGGGGTCGCATGGCGCGTCTTAGTCATCCTGGCGTGCGTCTGCCTTCCTCCCGCCTAACATCGTCACATGTAAACACGTGACTGTTGATATGGTGCCATAAATGTGCTCCTACCTCTGACTTCCACCCCGTCCTCATAAACAATGGTCAAATGCTCGTTAATCTGGCTGCCAAACCCACCTTTATGAATGAAAATCACAACTCCAAACTCGCAGAACATTTCCTAACAGGAGCTAAACAACTAACCCAACTCCGGCCCAACTATTAACGAAATTATATTATATAATAAAACTTTAGATTTATAATATGCCGATTGCAAAGTGGTTTGAGTACACAGCGTTTAAATAGATGAATGCGTATTTGGCGTTGGCCGCAGCTTGAACGAACTTAGCCTGAGGATATATTGATATACTGTAAACATTCCCTAAATCAACCGTAAATATAACGCCTTACTGCAACATGTGTTTAGGTCTAATAATTCACGAACCTCCAATATGTATATTAGATGTTTATTAATTCATGTGTGAGAAGACATGTTTGTTAATCAGTTGGGTGCCAGATGTAGAGGTCAAATGCAGACTTATTAACATGGACGCTTGTCAGTATGTGTTTATTACTTCGCGGCGGAGTACGGGTTGTTAAATGGAGGTAATTGTCATCGGGGCCCAAACAGCCTTCTATCTAGAGGGCGCAAAATCCAAGAGCAATGTTGGATCAACGTTACTTCTGGATAGTGTGCCCACAGGATGCAGGGTACAATATATATATATATATATATATATATATATATATATATATATATATATATATATATATATATATATATATATATATATATATATATATATATATATATATATATATATATATATATATATATATATATATATATATATATATATATATATATATATATATATATATATATATATATATATATATGTGTGTGTGTGTGTGTGTGTGTGTGTGTGTGTGTGTGTGTGTGTGTGTGTGTGTGTGTGTGTGTGTGTGTGTGTGTGTGGAGTGAGTGTGAGGACAGAGGACTGCAGGAAGTTATAGAAGGACCTAGATCAACTTCAGGTTTAATAAACTCTTCGTCAAACAAATGGTTGCTGGAATTCAGTCCTGACAAGTGTAATGTGATGACGATGGGAAAGGGAGAGAGGAGAGCAGAACGCATCTACACCACAAGAAGGAAGGCAACTACAAGAAAAGAATCGGAGAGAGAGAAAGATTGGGAAGTGGATATAGTTCCAACACAAACACCAGAGACACACATAATCAGGATAACATTGGCAGCATATGGGACGCTGGCGAATATTAGAACATCATTTAAAAACCTAAATCAGGACTCCTTCAAGTCATTTGTTAGACCAATTCTAGAATATACAGCACCGGCATGGAATCCGCACCTTGTGAAGCATAAAGCAAAGTTTAAAGACTACAAAGGTTTGTAACAAGATTGGTGCCAGAGCTAAGATGGTTTGGATACGAGAATAGGCTAATGGAACTATGTTTCACAACCCTATATGATAGACGGAACAGAGGGGATATGATTACAACATACAAGATAATGAGGGTAATAGATAAGGTGGACAAGGACAGCCTCTTCATTAAGATAAAGCAAGACAAGCGAACACAGGTGGAAGCTGGAGCCGCAAATGAGTTGGAGGACTGTAATATAGTACTCGTACACTGTACGGGTGCTCAACAAGTGGAATACACTGACTGTAGAAGCCACTTCCATCCACAACTTTTAAGGCTAAATTTAACAAAGAATTTGAACGTGAAAATAGTAAAATTGTAACACAACAAGTACAACGTGGATGGTAGGGTTGTAAAGAGTTACACCTCAGTTCCCTTGTAGACAGACACTATTAGGTAAGCACCTCCTCACCGTCTCCTCTCCAAAAACTCTACAATCACCTTCTGTGGTTGAGTGATCAATAAATCACTGAGCTATATGTCTATCACATCTCTAACCCTGTCCATGGAGGACAGAAATGTATATATGCTGCTTACCATTGTAAATATATGGCAACGACTGTGGTAGAGAACAAAAACAATCCTCTCTCCCTCCCCTCACCACTCCCTCTCCTACCCCCCCCTCCCACCGTCCCCCCTCCCTCTACCCCACTCATACACAGCCTCCTCTTCTACTACTCTTCAACCAACACTCTGTACGTTGTTTATCACTTTATCTCTTCCTCTTCTCTCTTTTTTTCCTTGGTGTAATCCCCTTTATCTATTCTTTTGAGCTTTCCGTCCCCCCAGCACTTATGGTGGGAGGTAGGGAGGTTGGAAGAGAGAAAGGGAGAGAGAGAGATGGAGAGAGAAAAACCGACCACGAAATGAAATATGTGTGGCTAAGTCCATAGATTTTTATGCTTGTACACTTGCGGTTTTTTTTTTTTTTTTTTTTTTTTTTTTTTTTTTTTTTTTTTTTTTTTTTTTTTTTTACTTGCGTATATTAAAAATGACAACACGTTCGGCAGCAGTGATACGAACGTGTTCCCATTAAAAATGGGAACACGTTCGTATCACTGCTGCCTCATTCACTCTCGTGTTCTTGAGGATATCCTCATAATGCACCCAGAGTTTGCCAGTGCAGACTACTGATCACATGGTCCTGTATGACCAACCATCCTGTGTGATGGGGACTTTTAGCATCACGTAACTAGTTCTTGACACGCTCTGTCAAGCACTAACCACATGATGCTATAATCCTCCCTTCATATAGTCTAAGGTAGCGCTACACATGTAGATCTCCCTAAATGGTAAAGAAATACATATATTTGTCGTATACGGTATTTAGGAAAGACCCTCTCCGTCCGTCCGTCCGTCCGTCTGCCTCTCTAACCTACCTATGGTACTCTGTACAACTTGTATACTCATTATGCTGTACTTATTAGACTTTATGTGTTTATTATACTCTTCTCATATACTCCTTCCTTTCATTACGGTCCCTGTATTCTACATGTTTTCAATACTCATTATACATCTTGAACTATTGAATTATACTTCATACTTCATCATGCTTTCTAAATTCATTATACTGTTCATTACGTTTCTGCACCCGTATCATTATACTTCATGTATTCATTATATTCCTTGAACTCATTATACGACCTAATTCTTTTTACGTCATAAAGTTATTATATATAAGTGAACATTGGGGAATACTGTACGGTATTACATTACTCCCTCCACCTCCACCCTCTCCACCCCACTCCACCTCCACCCACTCCACCTCCATCCGCACACCCCACCACCCACTCCACCTCCACCCACTCCACCTCCATCCGCAACACCACCACCACCCACTCCACCTCCACCCCACTCCACCTCCACCCACTCCACCTCCCACCCACTCCACCTCCATCCACAACACCATCACCACCCCTCCACCTCCACCCACTCCACCTCCATCCGCAACACCACCACCACCCACTCCACCTCCACCCCACCCACCTCCACCCACTCCACCTCCATCCGCAACACCACCACCACCCACTCCACCATCAAAGGAAATAGAGTGGACCAGGGCAGCCTCTTTATATTGAGGGAAAGTAGGACCAGAGGACTCAGGTGGATGTTGGAAGCACACATGAATCGAATAATCGTAAGGAAATACTTATACCCAGCCCGGGTGGTCATCAACTGGAATGTTGGAAGCAGTTGCTGCTCCTTGTGTTGTGATTATCGGTTATGTTTGATGTTTACGCGTTGGGTGGGGGTTTAGGTGGGGTTGTGGGGAGGTAGGGGGGATGTTCTGGTGGTGATTGTTGTGGCAGTGGTGATGCAGGCGGTTGGTGTGGTTCTGGTGACGTATGTGATGGTTCTGGTGATGTTGGGGATGGTTCTGTTGACGTTGGTAATGATCCTGGTGAGGTTGGGAAGGATTCAGGTGACGTAGGGGGGGGGGTTGTGAAGTGGTGGTGGGTGTGTGGATGATGGTGTAGGTGGTGGTGGGTGTGTGGATGATGGTGTAGGTGGTGGTGGGTGTGTGGATGATGGTGTAGGTGGTGGTGGTGTGTGGATGATGGTGTAGGTGGTGGTGGCGGCGCTGCGTGAAGGCGTGTCAGGTAGCAGCATGTTTCACGGCCGGCTGCCGCCCTCCTGTGCTCCGCCACCAGCCCGAGACGCCCTTTGTCCCCACACAAAACACGACACCAAAATTACGTATGTGGCGACCCCTCAGGCGAGGGCCCCCCACTCAGTTGCTCATTTGACTACGCTACGGACACACACGCACATTGCCACCGCCAATTTGACCTTTCCCCAAGATGTTTACGCTTTCCTTGAAGTGCAGTGTTGTTTGGGAACGTGTAATCTGCGGCGTTGATAACTAGCAGTTTTTCTCTAGTTTCTCCTCAAATATTAAATGAAAACGTGTGTGAAGGTGAAGGAAGAAAGCGTAGGGTCTGACCGGTACAGCATGCGTCCACACTGGTAAGTCACCGTCCGTTATGGAGTGGAGGGGAATTTGGTCGTACGTCGGGAACCTCATCCCAGGAGCAGTGAGGAAGCGTCGGATCGTCGAGGAAGAGGAGTTCGTCGATGTCTCCGAGGGAGAAGACACTGCTGGGAGGAGATCTGTCTCTGGCGCTGACGAGGAATTTCTCTCAGGGGAAGAACTGTGGATTGAAGAAGAACCTTTAACTGAAGTAGGACGATGGCCTAAGGAATCAACGGCAACTGAGGATGAACTTGGAACTGAGGAACAGTTAGAAGAAAGGGAAGAACTTGAAGACGAAGAGGAAGTGGGAACTGGTGAAGAACTAGGAACTGAGGAAGAACTCGGAGAGCAGGAAGAATTAGGAAGTCAGGAAGAACCTACTGTGGTAGGAGGGTTGAAGGGCTCTGTCCCACTGGACACAGTTACCCAGACTAAAGATCACATCATAACCCGGGTACGTCCTGAACATGACCACCACGATCTCCAACACGTCGAGGAAGAAGAAGATGAGGAAGGTGCACATAGAGATCAAGATAAATTTGAAGGGGAGAAGGAGGAGGAAGAAGAGAACTTGGTAGATAAAGGAGAGGAGGAGGAGGACGAGGAGAGGGGGAACATAATTGATGAGGAAGAAGAGAAGGATGAGGATGTCGACGGGATCCCCAGGTCCTCAAGTTCAAGCGATTACGAGGACTCTTATGAGGTCGATACTGAGATGGACACAAACACAGTGAGTGAGACGAGCGAAGAGTCGAGAAGAGGCGAGACTGGGACAAGAGCAGGTGCTAGAGTGTGGGGGTCGACGGGGCACGACGCTGAGAGAGCTGGAAGAGCCGGGAGAGCTGGGAGAGAGCCAGGTGAGAGCCCAGAGGTGGCAGAAGAGGCAAAGGTGAACGGCGGAGTGTGCGAAAAGGCGGAATGGGACGAAGTAGCCACTCGGAACGAGGGAGCAGGTGACGTATACAGTGGAGAAGGAAGGGCACGCGCCACATTCTGTGCGAGTGAAGAAGCAGTCACTGCAGACGGCGGTGCAAGAACAGTCACGGCAGACGGCGGTGAAGGAACAGTCACTGTAGACGGCGGTGAAGGAACAGTCACTGCAGTCGGCGGTGAAGGAACAGTCACTGTAGACGGCGGTGAAGGAACAGTCACTGCAGTCGGCGGTGAAGGAACAGTCACTGTAGACGGCGGTGAAGGAACAGTCACTGTAGACGGCGGTGAAGGAACAGTCACTGCAGTCGGCAGTGAAGGAACAGTCACTGCAGACGGCGGTGAAGGAACAGTCACTGCAGACGGCGGTGAAGGAACAGTCACTGCAGACGGCGGTGCAGGAACAGTCACTGCAGACGGCGGTGAAGGAACAGTCACTGTAGACGGCGGTGAAGGAACAGTCACTGCAGACGGCGGTGAAGGAACAGTCACTGCAGACGGCGGTGCAGGAACAGTCACTGCAGACGGCGGTGAAGGAACAGTCACTGCAGACGGCGATGAACGAACAGTCACTGCAGACGGCGGTGAAGGAATAGT
Organism: Procambarus virginalis; assembly: GCA_020271785.1. Classification (NCBI taxonomy): domain Eukaryota; kingdom Metazoa; phylum Arthropoda; class Malacostraca; order Decapoda; family Cambaridae; genus Procambarus; species Procambarus virginalis. The sequence goes on from WNGS01042707.1 coordinate 14,362,907, forward strand.
CACTGCAGACGGCGGTGAAGGAATAGTCACTGCAGACGGCGGTGAAGGAATAGTCACTGCAGACGGCGGAGAAGGAATAGTCACTGCAGACGGCGGTGAAGGAATAGTCACTGCAGACGGCGGTGAAGGAATAGTCACTGCAGACGGCGGTGAAGGAATAGTCACTGCAGACGGGGGTGAAGGAATAGTCACTGCAGACGGCGGTGAAGGAATAGTCACTGCAGACGGCGGTGAAGGAATAGTCACTGCAGACGGCGGAGAAGGAATAGTCACTGCAGACGGCGGGGAAGGAATAGTCACTGCAGACGGGGGTGAAGGAATAGTCACTGCAGACGGCGGTGAAGGAATAGTCACTGCAGACGGCGAAGGAATAATCACTGCACATGGCTGTGAAGGAGCAGTCACTGTAGACGGTGGTGAAGGTACAGTCACTGCAGATGGCGGTGAAGAAACAGTCACTGTAGACGGGAGTGAAAGAACGGTCTCTGCAGACGGCAGTGAAGGAACGGTCACTGCAGACGGCGGTGAAGGAACGGTCACTGCAAACGGCAGTGAAGGAACGGTCACTGCAGACGGCGGTGAAGGAACGGTCACTGCAAACGGCAGTGAAGGAACGGTCACTGCAGACGGCGGTGAAGGAACGGTCACTGCAGACGACGGTGAAGGAACGGTCACTGCAGACGGCGGTGAAGGAACGGTCACTGCAGACGGCAGTGGAGGGACAGACACTGCAGATGGCAGTGAAGGAACAGACACTGCAGATGGCAGTGAAGGAACAGATACTGCAGATGGCACTGAAGAAATAGACACTGCAGACGGCGGTGAAGGGACAGACACTGCAAATGGCAGTGAAGGGACAGACACTGCAAATGGCAGTGAAGGACAGACACTGCAGATGACAGTGAAAGAACAGACACTGCAGATGACATTGAAGGAACAGTTACTGCAGACGGCGGTGAAGGAACAGTCACTGTAGACGACAGTGAAGGAACAGTCACTGCAGACGGCGGTGAAGGAACAGTCACTGCAGACGGCGGTGAAGGAATAGTCACTGCTGACAGCGGTGAAGGAATAGTCACTGCAGACGGCGGAGAAGGAATAGTCACTGCAGACGGCGGTGAAGGAATAGTCACTGCAGACGGCGGTGAAGGAACAGTCACTGCAGACGGCGTAGAAGGAATAGTCACTGCAGACGGCATAGAAGGAATAGTCACTGCAGATGGTAGTGAAGGAACAGTCACTGCAGACGGCGTAGAAGGAATTGTCACTGCAGATGGTAGTGAAGGAATAGTCACTGCAGACGGCGGTGAAGGAACAGTCACTGCAGACGGCGGAGAAGGAATAGTCACTGCAGACGGCGGAGAAGGAATAGTCACTGCAGACGGCGGTGAAGGAATAGTCACTGCAGACGGCGGTGAAGGAATAGTCACTGCAGACGGCGTAGAAGGAATAGTCACTGCAGATGGTAGTGAAGGAACAGTCACTGCAGACGGCGTAGAAGGAATAGTCACTGCAGATGGTAGTGAAGGAACAGTCACTGCAGACGGCATAGAAGGAATAGTCACTGCAGATGGTAGTGAAGGAACAGTCACTGCAGACGGCGGTGAAGGAACAGTCACTGCAGACGGCGTAGAAGGAATAGTCACTGCAGACGGCATAGAAGGAATAGTCACTGCAGATGGTAGTGAAGGAACAGTCACTGCAGACGGCGTAGAAGGAATAGTCACTGCAGATGGTAGTGAAGGAACAGTCACTGCAGACGGCGTAGAAGGAATAGTCACTGCAGATGGTAGTGAAGGAACAGTCACTGCAGACGGCATAGAAGGAATAGTCACTGCAGATGGTAGTGAAGGAACAGTCACTGCAGACGGCGGTGAAGGAACAGTCACTGCAGACGGCGTAGAAGGAATAGTCACTGCAGACGGCATAGAAGGAATAGTCACTGCAGATGGTAGTGAAGGAACAGTCACTGCAGACGGCGTAGAAGGAATAGTCACTGCAGATGGTAGTGAAGGAACAGACACTGCAGACGGCGGTGAAGGAATAGTCACTGCAGACGGCGGTGAAGGAATAGTCACTGCAGACGGCGTAGAAGGAATAGTCACTGCAGATGGTAGTGAAGGAACAGACACTGCAGACGGCGGTGAAGGAATAGTCACTGCAGACGGCGGTGAAGGAACAGACACTGCAGACGGCGGTGAAGGAATAGTCACTGCAGACGGCAGAGAAGGAATAGTCACTGCAGACGGCGGTGAAGGAACAGTCACTGCAGACGGCAGAGAAGGAATAGTCACTGCAGACGGCGGTGAAGGAACAGTCACTGCAGACGGCAGAGAAGGAATAGTCACTGCAGACGGCAGTGAAGGAACAGTCACTGCAGACGGCAGAGAAGGAATAGTCACTGCAGACGGCGGTGAAGGAACAGTCACTGCAGACGGCAGAGAAGGAATAGTCACTGCAGATGACAGTGAAGGGACAGACACTGCAGATGACAGTGAAGGAACAGACACTGCAGATGGCATTGAAGGAACAGTCACTGCAGACGGCGGTGAAGGAATAGTCACTGCAGATGGTAGTGAAGGAACAGTCACTGCAGACGGCGGTGAAGGAATAGTCACTGCAGATGGTAGTGAAGGAACAGTCACTGCAGACGGCGTCGAAGGAATGGACACTGCAGACGGTGGTGAAGGAATAGTCACTGCAGACGGCGGTGAAGGAATAGTCACTGCAGACGGCGGTGAAGGAACGGTCACTGCTGATGATAGTGAAGGAACAGTCACTGCAGACGGCGGTGAAAAAGAGATCGGCGGTTTAGGGGAAGAAATAGATGGAAGTGGAAAAGGAAAAGAGTTTACAGACCATGGAAGAGAAGGAACAGGTGACGGAGATGGAACAGATGTTAGTAATGAGCCAAGCGTTACAGATGATGGTGATGGAACAGACGTTACAGATGGAGACGGAACAGAGGGTGGAAATGGAACAGATGAAGGAGATCGAACAGATGATGGAGGTGGAACAGGTGTTACAGATGGTGAAGATGGAACAGATGTTTCAGATGACGAAGGAACAGATGGTGAAGATGGAACAGATGTTTCAGATGATGACGAAGAAACAGATGGTGGAGATGGAACAGACATTTCAGATGATAGAGAAGGAACAGATGGTGGTGGTGTAACAGATGGTAGAAATGGGATAGACATTACAGATGAACGAGTAGGAACAGATACAACAAATGGTAGAGAAGGAACTGATGGGGGAAATGGAACAGATGACGGAGGAGCAGGTGGTGGAAAGGAAATAGATGTAACAGATGGTGAAGAAGGAACAGTCGTTTCAGATGGTAGAAATAGAAAGGATGGGGGAAAACGAACAAGTGGTGTAGATGGAACAGATGATGGAGAAGGAACAATCGTTACAGGTGATGAAGAAGGAACAGATGGTAGAAAATTAGCAATTGGTGTAGATGGAACAGATAATGAAGAAGGAACAGGTGGTGAAGATGGAACAGATGGCGAAGATGGAACAGATGATGAAGAAGGAACAGAAGTTACAGATGGTGGAGGAACGGTTGGCATCAACAGTGAAGACCAAGAATCAATCACCATCAACAGTGAAGACCAAGAATCAGTCACCATCAACAGTGAAGACCAAAAATCAGTCACCATCAACAGTGAACACCAAGAATCAGTCACCATCAATAGTGAAGACCAAAAATCAGTCACCATCAACAGTGAACACCAAGAATCAGTCACCATCAACAGTGAAGACCAAGAATCAGTCACCATCAACAGTGAAGACCAAAAATCAGTCACCATCAACAGTGAAGACCAAGAATCAGTCACCATCAACAGTGAAGACCAAGAATCAGTCACCATCAACAGTGATGACCAAGAATCAGTCGCCATCAACGGTGGAGGCCAAGAAACGGTCACAGTCAACGGTGAAGACCGAGAATCAGTCGTCACAAACAGCAGTGAAGGAACGTACGCTACTGACAGTGAAATAACAGACGTTACTGAGTTCGAAGCAGAAGGAGCGGGTATACTGGAAGAGGGTGGCGGAGGAGCTGATGATGTAGATAAACGAGGTATGGAGGTTTCTGCCCTGGAGGATGAAGGAACAGCAAGCACCGATGGTGGAGACGAAGTAGAAGAGGGTGGCGGAGAAGCACGTGATGTAGGTGGGAGAGGCAAGGATGTCACAGGTGGTGGCGGTGAAGAACCAGACTTTACGAATGGTAGAGGTGATGGAATGGACATTACGAATGGTAGAGGTGATGGAATGGACATTACGAATGGTAGAGGTGATGGAATGGACATTACGAATGGTGGAGGTGATGGAATGGATATTAAAGATGGTGAAGGAGAACGAATCGATTCATTAGCCTCTGCCAGAGAAACAAAACAAACTATTCCTTTAGAAACTGCAGGAAGAAATGGCACGATGGAAAGGATAAACCGACAAGAAAGGTGAACCGGATATCATGGGTGGCGGAGACGCACTAATGGATGAAGGAGAGTACGCAACCACAGGAACTTTCGGAGATAAAAGTGAGGGTGACGCAGAGAGAGAGACGTCTTCCACGTTAGACGCAGGTGACTTAACCATGGAAGACAGAGGAACTTTTGGGGGTCGACGCACTCGAGGACATTGATTCTGAAGAGTGCAAAAGAGCACAAACANACCACCAGGATCACCCACTACCAGGAGCACCGTCAGCACCCAGGAGCACCTGTGGAGCCGGTCGGCCGAGCGGACAGCACACTGGACTTGTGATCCTGTGGTCCTGGATTCGATCCCGGGCGTCGGCGAGAAACAATAAGCAGAGTTTCTTTCACCTATGCCCCTCTTACCTAGCAGTAAAATAGGTACCTGGGTGTTTGTCAGCTGTCACGGGCTGCTTCCTGGGGGTTGGAGGCCTGGTCGAGGACCGGGCCGCGGGGACAAAAAAGCCCTGAAAAAAAGCCCTGAAATCATCTCAAGATAACCTCAAGAAGTCACCAGGAGCACCTGATTACATGGGGCAGAATTTTCACCAAGGCAACCCACAGTCGTGTCTCCTGCCCTCTGTCGTATTGATGAACCCTTCAGACAAATAGTTATTTTGGGTGACTCAGTAAACTGCTAAATCCTTGAAGACACATAATGGTCCCCCGTGCCTGGCCCAGTTCCATTGATTGATTGATAAAGATAAAGCCACCCAAGAGGTGGCACGGGCATGAATAGCCCGTAAATCACACAGTTCACTCCAACACCCATTATATAGTTTCCGTACTCCAGGATTACCCTCATTATAGCTATTTCCGGGATTAACGCCATGCTTTAGCCTTAAAGAATAGGGGAGGTAGAAATATCCTAAGCTACTCTATCCCTTTGAGAGGTATTTTATTGTCTCAATAAACGCACTTAAACTTAAAGAATAAGAAGAGGCACGTATAGGCTTTATATAGTGTTGTGTTGCACTCTCATAGTCATTGTTAATAGATGTACTCAATAATATTCCCATCTCTTATTCTCTCCCGATGTTAGTTTTGGCAGGGAGGGTTATTCTCACAAACACATACAACGCTATTTAATGTTATCGCGTTGTTGCAAAGATTGCAACAAGTAACATGGTGACTACAAGGAATGTTTGATGGGTTAAGGTCCCTGATATACTCCTGTCCATCGCTCATGTGTCCTCAATTCCGTAACAGGTGTGTGTGTGTGTGTGTGTGTGTGTGTGTGTGTGTGTGTGTGTGTGTGTGTGTGTGTGTGTGTGTGTGTGTGTGTGTGTGTGGTGTGTGTGGTGTGTGTGTGTGTGTGTGTGTGTGTGTGTGTGTGTGTGTGGTGTGTGTGTGTGTGCGTGCGTTCGTGCGTGCGCTCATCTAGTTGTGCTTGCGGGGGTTGAGCTTTGGCTCTTTGGTCCCGGCTTTCAACTATCAATCAACTGTGTGTGGGTGTGTGTTACGTTGATGGGTATGGATATCTATGAGAGATCTTTTATGTAAATTAATAAACAAATTTAATTCGTTGTTAGATTAGTGAGTCCAGTTCTCAAGTCAAAGTAACGGTTCTCAATGGTATGAGTTGCGTTGCTCAATGCCTGCCACGTTACCAAGTATGTGACCCCTGTTGCCAAGTGTGTGTGCCATACGTTGCCAAGTATGAGCCATATGTTGGCAAGTATGAGCCATATGTTGCCAAGTATGTGACTCCGGTCAAGTGTGGATAGGTTAGGATAACCCCATACCGGAAAAATTATTTTTTACCTTGGAACTCTTTTCGTGGCACTTAGGAGGTGGTATACATGGGGGTGGTATATAGGGGGTGGTATATATGGGGGGATGGTATATATGGGGGTGACGGATGGGAGTGAAGGCAAGAACAACGACTTCTCTCATTATTGATAATAAAGTTACATCTGTCTTTATGGCGAGGATGTTTATTATCCTCCAGACTTGAAGGCTTTCTTGGCCAGCTTGTGATATGTATGGGCAAGTGTAGAGGTGGTGGATACCTGGCCACGCTTACTGGGGGGGAGAGAGAGAGAGAGAGAGAGAGAGAGAGAGAGAGAGAGAGAGAGAGAGAGAGAGAGAGAGAGAGTAGGGAGTGAAACAGTTTTTTTATTTAGTTTGGTTAAAACACCAGATTTAAGACCAGTCGATCGCGAAGATTATTTAGGCCCTAAGCTACATTCTTTGCAACAATTAATTATAATTTAAAATCAACAAAACGGTGATTATTTATGTTAAACATAGAAGTACACTTCTCGGTAAGTGTATCCGGCATCAGATACAGTGGAAGGTACACCTAAGGTGCCCCACACCCACCTACACTCACTTGGCCTTGATACTGAAGAAACACAAGCTTACTTTTGCACAATACGAAAACGCTCGGCCAAAGTATTATTTTCTGTGTCTTCACAGAGTTGGGTATTGGGTGTGCGTGTATTCACCTATTCGTGTCATACCTATTTGTTTGTATGTTTATTATCAGCAAATAAATCAGATATATAATTTAGACCGCATGATATACTTGACTATAAAACCAGCGTAATGAGCCAATCAAAGTGCATCGCTTAAGACAATTGAGCGGAAGTGGGAAGAAAAGTGTGAAATACAAACTGAGCAGTAGAAGACAGTCCAGCTTCTCGAGCGTGATAAAGATGGCAGCACATGTCCCTGTGGCGACAAGAGACTGAGTGTGACCCAAGGGCAACGTTTAGGCGACGTTGAAGAGGTCGTGGGAACAATATTTTGACGCTAGGCGTCGCGTGTGTGGGTGACGCAATCTCCCAGAAAGTGGTGGACTAAAGTGCTTCCATTATGCCGGGACAAAATTCGTCGCTCTTGCTCATGGAGCAATACATTACCAAATGTGAGTATACAATTATTAATAAACCAGTCCACACATATGAAGCGAGAGTGACGATGTTTCGGTCCATCTTTGGATCCTTAGCGGTTTTGGTCCAGGGCCGCCTGAAACGGCCCCATTTTCATATATGTGGATTGGGTTATTTGTTTCAGACCCATTATTGTGACCTATTCTGTTTATTATTATTATTAAGTTTTATTCGATTATATCTTTTTTTACTGCTGTTTTTCATATCGTATTTAAAAAGCATTTTTCCTCTTTGAACATTTAATATACACATTGTTAATCGTACAGGTAATAATGTTTTTTAAAGGTACTGATATGAAAACTTTATTTGTGTAAACAAAATATCCTCACAACGGCAGCCTCATCCACACCAAACTGAGGACGAGTTGGCTGTTGACAAAGAAGCTGGGTAGCAATCATGACCAGGCTTTAACAAGCACCTAACTGCCCACTTACGAAACCTGTACATCTTTCCTTGATTAATATTGGCTGAATATACTTATGCCACACTGGTCGCAGAGGTAACGTTAAAATAATGGCTTTTATTCAATGTATCTAAGAGACACTTCGCATTGTTATTCCTGAATTTTTAGATTAAAGAGTTTGAAATCATTAATTCCTCTGGATTCAAACTTTCTTACAAAGTTAATTTTGTTGAGGCTTGCCGTAGCAACTCAAACCAGCAGTGAGAAAATTCGCACTAAACTTGTATTATCGTTATCATATTATTCTAGTTTTAAGCACTGTGTTTAAAACTAGAAATTATTTGACTCACAGGTTGTATTTTACGCAAAGTAATCCCATTAAGGCCGTATATCTATGAGAAGATCAGTAGAAGCCATGAGGAGAATCCATGAGCACACACACACACACACACATATATATATATATATATATATATATATATATATATATATATATATATATATATATATATATATATATATATATATATATATAACTGAAAACTCACACCCCAGAAGTGACTCGAACCCATACTGCCAGGAGCAACGCAACTGGTATGTACAGGGACGCCTTAATCCGCTTGACCATCACGACCGGACATAAGGAAGTGATAGCCGAAGCTATATGAACCACTTCCCCGCCGGCACTCGGATGGTAGTCTTGGGCATAGCATTTTATCAAATCACCTCATTTTTGGGGGCAACACGTGAGGAACACAAATGCGAACAAGCCTGAATGGTCCCCAGGCCATTCAGTTGCATATAGTCCTGGGGGACTTTTCAGGCTTGTTCGCATATATATATATATATATATATATATATATATATATATATATATATATATATATATCCTCGAAGATAAACATGGTGTCAAGCGCCACCTGGTAAAGTAGGTCGCCAACCCCCCCCCCCCCATACCTACTCCACCATTTGACGTCTGCATGAAGGCAGGGGGTTGGTGGGGATGGGGAGAGGGGCAGCCTATATTTATACATATACATGTAATGGGGGTAATGACAATAATAATATTATTAACCGATATATTGTAACTCAATGGCTAATTGCTACATAGTATTGCAGAAAAAGGTTATATTTTAGCCTTCATTAAACAAAATTATCAGACTATAGGTGTTGTTAAGCAGAAATATAAAAATAATACACATAATATTTGTAACAAATATATGATTAAATAATAATATAATATTAAACAAAACATGTATCTAATACTGAGAACTATAGATGGGTTTGGCTGTCAGAATGTTTTGTTCGTGTGAGCAACAATGGTCCGGTTACATCCGTACAAGGACGTAAACAAATCTCCAATAAATATATAAAAATAAATAATAGCTGTTTCTTTAACTAAATCAGTTACTCTTCAAAAAACAAAACCTGTAACCTCTTGAAATTGGCACAGCTGGCTAGATTTTGTCGTCACAAGACACTTGCTATGCAGGGCTGTGCCAGTCACAGTTGTGTTGATTGACGTGTATTTTGGATGACCAGAGCTATGGTCAATAGGCCTACTGTAGTGTCCTTTTATTGTTAAGTTATTGTTATGTTACAATTGCTAGCCGTAATTGTTATGCGCCAGTCGTTTTGTGAGCGATTTAGGTGTTACTGTTCACTACTCATTGCAATTTGTTACTACACAGAAAGTGTAGTATTTTATTACTCTGCACTAATTGTGTCTTTAATCTCATGTACAAATGGTATTTAAAAACGCCTCCCTCGCCGCCTTCACGTTCAGACTACCACCACGTGGCCAGACTCGTCTTGTTTAACGACAAAGTTTGCCACTCCAAAATACTGCGATGGTGTCATTAGGCATTACATGCTCTTGCCCCTAGGCAACCCATTTTCCTAAAATGATAGTACTTATTTTGACTATTTGGGTAAATATGTAGTGATGGGCCGCCAGTAAGCCACTTTTTGTACTATTAGAGCCCGGGAAAAAATAAAGCTAAGACTAAACTCAAATATTCATAGGTAATATAGCACATGTATTATATGAGGCCTACGAAAGCGTGCATTAGGCCTAGAATTTCTAAAACAGGTTAGCTTAGGTCTTATACTTATGTTGCGGGTTTCTGTTTGCCCAAATTCAGTAATACAAAAGTCAACTTTCTGGTGGTTCATCACTACATCTTGGTACTTTCCACCAAATAGTTACAATAACTTCTTTTATTTAGAAGGATGGACTGTTCCAAGCAACTCATTCTCGCAACTAATAGGTCGCATTGCACGTTTCGGGTTGGGCTGAAAGGTTTGATTTTTTTTTTAGGAAGTGACCAATCAAGAGAACGGGCTCCTCTATAAGTTCTGTCAATAATTCCGCATAGCCTATTGCGACCCGTACATTATGTCTCCAATTTGTTTCAGAAAATGGATCGTAATAGCTTTTAAACGGGAGGGGGGGTGCAGGACCAGTAAATTAGTTATCATAATTTGAAGGACTTCGTAGTTACCTGTTGTAACAACTCAAAAAGGGTTTCATTTTAGTTTTATCACCGTTATATTACAAGTTATAAGTTCGGGCTTTGTAATTCTGAGCATTGTGAGAAGCATTGTCAATACCCAGCCAGTTCTCTTCATTTCAAATCCAACCTTTTAGTCTATCTGTTTTTCTTAAATTGCGTTGCTTACGGTAACGTAGAAAACGGGACCTTGTGGTTGAGAGGACGGATACCTCATGACAGTGGAACACGAGGTTATGATAATTGATGTATATTTTATGATCCATCTCTCGTGTTGCGTCAGCTGTTATAATTTGTTATGATCATAACAAATTCTCCATTAGCCAACACATCGCTCGAACGTGATTCACTTAATGCAGAAAAACATCACATGAAAAATGAACAACAAAAATTTTCCAACCGTTTCCGTTCAGTACATCTTGAATATCTTCAAAATATTGTTGTTGTTATAGATCTAACTACTCAGAACGAAATGTTGATGTAGCACGGGCTATAGTAAGCCTGTAAGAGTTTTTACAATGTTGTTGTTAAAGATTCGCTACTTAGAACAAACAGTTCCAAGTAGCACGGGCTATGGTGAGCCCGTAGTAGACTTACCTGCCACAGGAGCGTGGCCGAGGTTTTTACAAGTCTGTGTGGTAATATATAGGCAGGAAGGAAAACAACGAGGAAAGGGAGGTGAAAACAATGTCTGGTTCATAAACATAAGAGGAAAAAGCAGAAGGTCCAGTAAGCAATACATATGAGTTCCAGGAAGCAGCAATAATAATGAGATAACTATGTATTAATTATCTTAAATAGTTTCTTAATTTATCAATTAAAAATGGATCCAAATTGTATAAACCATTACTAAAGTAATGTTGTATGGCTTTTTGTATGAAAGTTTCAAACCACATTGATAGTTATCTAGATAGTTGTGATGATCTGAAAGCATACTACAATTCCAGTAATACTCTACTTGTAAACTGGCAAGTGAATGTCCTAAACAGAACTTATTCTCAAGTTATAACTTTGATGTATTATAAATGGTTGGTTTTAAATATAAAATGTATACCGCAAACGTTTTCATTGAGGAATTTGGTTTTCTGTGACTGGAATTCTTGGGTACACTCGCATAGTTTTCGAATTCCATATTTCACTTTATCGTCAATAATACACTGTATTAATGTAACCAAACGTAATGAAACCTAACCTCACCAAACCCTAACCTGAGGTAACCTCAACCTAACCTAGCCTTGGATAGAGAATAAATAATTAATTGTGTTGTCGTTCGCAGTCTATTCCCTTGAGCGGATCTCCTTCCATCGAGAGGACAGGTTGAATAGGGACATCAGTGACAGGTAGACTTCAAATTTATGAGACTGATTTATGATTTATGAAACTTGATATTTTTGCTTAGCTGTTTATCATACAAATTGTGAGCTGATGTGTTAGCACCATACATTTATTCTTGGTTGGGATATGGTTGGGGGAAAAGGGGGGGGTGGGGGTTCTTGGGGCCATGAGTGCCACTCCCCCCCCCTTCCCCATCACCCAGTACCGGGTGAGGGGGGGGGGGGTCGCAGGTCACTACCACTACACTAGCTTCCTGGGTATTGTCGAAAATATCATATTATATATTATATAATATTATTATTATTATTATTATTATTATTATTATTATTATTATTATTATTATTATTATTATTATTATCACAAGCGACTTGAGAATGGTCCAGGACGGACCGAAACGTCGTCGTCCCTTCAACTTCTAGTGTGTGGTCTGGTCAACTTATTATTATTAGTAGTAGTAGTATTATATTATTAGTATTATTAGTACTTTTTATTATAATTACTATTATTAGTATTTTGTTAATTTGATTACTAGTGATAGGAAGATCAATATAACTAGCAAGAGTGGGTATATTAGCAGTGTGTGACTAAGTACAACTCACGCCAGGCAGCTGGTGACGTTCCTGGTTTGAATTACACTTTCTCTCGGAGTTTGAATTCCCACCGGGTTGGTGTGGAAGGTGACAAGCTAAATCTTCCACCTGTCGGGTGAGGCTATTTTCCCTACTCTTTGTAATTATTACCTAGGTGTAATTACCTAAGTGTAGTTACCTAAGTGTAGTTACAGGATGAGAGCTACGCTCGGGTGTCCCGTCTTCCCAGCACTCTTTGTCATATAACGCTTTGAAACTACTGACGGTTTCGACCTCCTCCACCTTCTCATCTAACTTGTTCCAACGTCTACCACTCTGTTTGTACACATTTGTACATGCTGTATCTCCAGTATTGACATTAATGTCAATATACAGCGTGTTTGGCCCAGACACATGTTACAATTATAGAGGGGTTTAGTGATGATAAGTATACCATTAATTACTGGTATACTTATCATCACTAAACTCCTCTATAATTATAACATGTGTTTAGGCCAAACACACACATGACAGAATATTAGTTGTGGTAGAGCACTATTTCCTGTGGATTTCATTCATGATTATCTTACACATTCATGGTTGAACTCATGATTGAAAACCATCACTTAAGAGAGAATTTTTTTTGCCATTAAAGTTCACAAAGTTTAACAATGTTTCGTATCAAATACTTGAGATCTTTGTCAAGTGTGCTAAGCTTGTCCGCTGCATCCTGAAGCCTTATGTTGTCTATAAGACCGCACTATAATTAAACAATACTTCTGTATTGTATTACTACTGAAACTTCTATTTCTTTTACTAATTTAGTTAATGAACTCATTTCCTCTCAGATGTTGAAAATATTGAACAATGAACACTACGGAGGTTCCTTAACGAATTTTATATCTTTACTAAATTGTTTAGCTACACACACACTGGCTTTGGTCCCTGAGCCCGGCGCGTGTAGCCTCACACCGCAACCCGTCCTCTTAAAAAGAACGTCACTTTTGGCTCGTTTGCGTGATATGGCCAAATTTCGACGTAATTTGAAATGAAATCGACTCACAAAAGTGACGTTCTGTTCCGTTTTCTATTTGAGTCGTTCGGCGTACGCGCAGAGGTTATGAGAGGACACTTTAAATTAACGTTTTTCATAACGTTTTGAAACTTTAAGAGAATTTCCTGCCCACCTAACCTATCAGAGGACCCTTAACTTACTGTTGTTGAAAAAAAAAATCCCAAATTTATTTTCATATTTTTTTCATTTTCAAATTACGTCCAAATTCGGCCATACGAGCAAACGGCCAAATGCGACGTTCTTTTTAAGAGGACAGGTTGACACCGCTCATAGCCTCATACCTCATAACTTGCTTCAGAAAAATAGGGTGCATCAGGGGAATGTTATGTGACCATTGCTCTTCCGCGGGATGGGGGTGTACTCTAGGGCTCAAAATAAACTGATTAAAGTGATAGTAAAAGCTAGGCATCCATAGCAGTTTGGCTAGGCCTATAAAATGTTCATACGACAAGATACTTTACCATTCAGTGTATGTTTCCCCATTGTGGAGATTCTCCCAGAGTCTGGCCTGTGGTCTTGACCGCAGTCATAATTTATAACTGAATGCATTCTTCAGTAATTGTCCACCAGTTGTTTCCTGTGGAGGACAAGGCGAGGCCGAGACTGGCATGTAGGGCAGGCATGTCAAACTGAGGGTCCCGCCATATGTGGCCATATGGGTAACATGTGTTGTCACGAGGGCCACACTCCACAACTAATTGAAGTCATTTAATAAAAATTATTGCAGGATATTTTTATTACTTAAACTTAGAAACATACACGGTGCATACGAATGGTTTAGCGGCTAGCTACAGTCATGAATGCGAAGTAATGAAGTAGTTTAACAAATGAAAAAAACACGAAATTTTACTCGGCAACATAGACTTTCTATGTAACAGCAACAAATACACTGTACAAAAATTACAACAGGTGAAAATGAGCTTTTATGTACGACTATTCAATCATTTTTAGTGTCTTGTCGTGAGGCTTGACACCTCTTTTTAATGACAATTTTTGCTGTCTGGCTGAGATGTCTGTGTAGGTCCCCCTGTGATCAGAAATGACAAGTGTTGATCAGTCAGCCTTGTTCTCTGAGACGTTTTTGTTGATTTCACGAAGGAAAATAACTGTTCACACACATAGGTAGAACAGAACATTGCCATAATCCTTGTGGCAAACTTTCTGAAGTTTTTAAACTTTTCAGGAAGGTATGAAAAGAAACCAGATATCTCCACTTCAAGATACTTTGCTCTTGAGTGTAGAATCCGACTGCATTTATAATAGTTCAATCTGCAAGCTTTCGTCTGCCTTGGCAACATCAAGGGTGCTGAGAATAATGCAAGGTGGTGTTCCAAAACCTGCAGTTTTGCCCGTTAAATTACCAAATTACAGAAACCTTTGTGCAGGCCGCAGGTGTGCTTAGAATGGACCGCAGGTGTGCTTGCAATGGACCGCAGGTGTGCTTACAATGGACCGCAGGTTTGCTTACAATGGACCGCAGGTGTGCTTAGAATGGACCGCAGGTGTGCTTGCAATGGACCGCAGGTGTGCTTACAATGGACCGCAGGTTTGCTTACAATGGACCGCAGGTTTGCTTGCAATAGACCGCAGGTTTGCTTACAATGGACCGCAGGTTTGCTTACAATGGACCGCAGGTGTGCTTACAATGGACCGCAGGTGTGCTTACAATGGACCGCAGGTGTGCTTACAATGGACCGCAGGTGTGCTTACAATGGACCGCTGGTGTGCTTACAATAGACCGCAGGTGTGCTTAGAATGGACCGCAGATGTGCTTACGATGGACCGCAGGTGTGCTTACAATAGACCGCAGGTGTGCTTACAATGGACCGCAGGTGTGCTTACAATGGACCGCAGGTGTGCTTGCAATGGACCGCAGGTGTGCTTACAATGGACCGCAGGTGTGCTTGCAATGGACCGCAGGTGTGCTTGCAATAGACCGCAGGTGTGCTTACAATGGACCGCAGGTGTGCTTACAATGGACCGCAGGTGTGCTTGCAATGGACCGCAGGTGTGCTTGCAATAGACCGCAGGTTTGACGAGGTAGGTCAGGTCTACACACGTCTGCCTTGTTATGGTCCGCCACTACATTCCCGGGATCAACCATCCACTGCTCGCTTCCTCTCATCATCACCGCACTCATTCTGTCTTCCTCCTTCACTGTAAGTTTAGGCTGTGAGCTCGCAATGTTGGCCAGCACTTGACAGTGAGGGTCTGGCCTCTTGACACCCCCTGCCACTCCTCGCTCACTATCAACTATAAATATCGCAATGATACGACTCTTTTTTTTTTAATTCTGATGCAGAATATGTCCAGCACTTGATGCTGAGCTTGACCTGGGCACCAGCATGACCTGGTCACCAGCTTGACCTGGGCACCAGCTTGACCTGGTCACCAGCTTGACCTGGGCACCAGCATGACCTGGGCACCAGCTTGACCTGGTCACCAGCATGACCTGGTCACCAGCATGACCTGGGCACCACCATGACCTGGGCACCACCATGACCTGGGCACCAGCATGACCTGGGCACCAGCTTCACCTGGTCACCAGCTTCACCTGGTCACCAGCATGACCTGGGCACCACCATGACCTGGGCACCAGCATGACCTGGTCACCAGCATGACCTGGGCACCAGCTTGACCTGGTCACCAGCATGACCTGGTCACCAGCATGACCTGGGCACCACCATGACCTGGGCACCAGCATGACCTGGGCACCAGCTTCACCTGGGCACCTGCATGACCTGGGCACCAGCATGACCTGGGCACCAGCATGACCTGGGCACCAGCATGACCTGGGCACCAGCATGACCTGGGCACCAGCTTCACCTGGTCACCAGCTTCACCTGGTCACCAGCTTCACCTGGGCACCAGCTTGACCTGGGCACCAGCTTCACCTGGGCACCAGCTTCACCTGGGCACCAGCTTGACCTGGGCACCAGCTTGACCTGGTCACCAGCTTCACCTGGGCACCAGCTTCACCTGGGCACCAGCTTAACTTGGGCACCAGCTTAACCTGGGCACCAGCTTGACCTGGGCACCAGCTTGAGCTGGGCACCAGCTTGACCTGGGCACCAGCTTGACCTGGGCACCAGCTTAACTTGGGCACCAGCTTAACTTGGGCACCAGCTTAACCTGGGCACCAGCTTGACCTGGGCACCAGCTTGACCTGGGCACCAGCTTAACCTGGGCACCAGCTTGACCTGGTCACCAGCTTCACCTGGGCACCAGCTTCACCTGGGCACCAGCTTGACCTGGTCACCAGCTTGACCAGGGCACCAGCTTGACCTGGGCACCAGCTTGACCTGGTCACCAGCTTAACTTGGGCACCAGCTTAACCTGGGCACCAGCCTGATCTGGGCACCAGTGTAATAACCCTATATCTCTTGTATTAGCTCTGAACGCTACCCCTGTTGTAATTTTCTTTCTCTCTTCACTCAACACCCCAGCTTAACACTGTTACAGTCCAGTATGACCCCTCACTGGACTGCCACGAATATAAGAGGAATATTAAATGAGGAAGATACATCAAGGGCAAGGGTTATTAATTTAAAACTAGTAGTTAAAGTCATTAAAACACTGCCACCACCTTCCCGACCAACCATACCTGAATGTGTCTACCAACAATCCCCCAGGAAGGCAAGGAATCAGTAATCATGGACTCCCGGTAATATGAACTTCAGTAATAAATTTGGGGATTAGTTTGTTTAATTTACTTTGTTTATTTAAATCCAAGGGCAACTTTAATATGTATTAATTGGAGGAGAACATGGGGGGTTTCCAATTCAACACATAAATGACAAAGGAGAGAAAAAATATCAAAGGGAGTTAAGTGAATACCACTGGACAAGTTATACAATTTATTTTTGAATCATGTAAATTAAGACAATTCGAACATATGCCTTATTCTATTCCCCTAGAGGCACAATGGGTATCTGCATGACCTGGTCACCAGCTTGACCTGGGCACCAGCATGACCTGGCACCCAGCTTGACCTGGGCACCAGCTTGACCTGGCCACCAGCTTGACCTGGGGATCAGCCTGACAAAGTCCTTAGCGTTCATGAAACTGTTATTAATGCAGTCAGAACTGACCACGCCTGCCTCCTTAAGATAAATATTTATAGCCAGAGAGGCGCACATGGCTGGGCAAGAGAGGAGAGGTGTGAGTGAAGATAGGAGCGTTGTACCCAGGAACCTTGCCCCTCTAATTCTCTCTCTCTCTCTCTCTCTCTCTCTCTCTCTCTCTTATCTCTCTCTCTCTCTCTCTTATGGCGTCCTCGGTAAATATAAATCGGTTATTTCTCACCGACTTGGTTACTGATTGGTGTAGAATGTTCCCCAGGTGTGGACGTAGGGGTGGAACGTGTTTAATGATGAATTACAAAAACAGTCTTAATGCTTGTTATTTTGTTATATTGTGCACCCCATTCCGTCAGCGGTAGCGGAAAAGGTTACAGAGGCACATAATGGCCTCAGGAACTGGATCCTAAAAGTCAACTAGCTAAGCAATTTATTGTCTTGGTAAGGTAGTTATACAGTTTAATGTATACTGTATATTAATAGACTCGTATTGCTTCAAAGACTAATAAAGTCTATCAATGTTTGCGCTATGTTTCCCTGACATTCCCGAGAGTGAGGAGCCTGGCAGCTAGGCTGTGTGTGGTGCTCACCACTCGCCAGAGCCCACAAGAGGGTGCAGAACCTGTCACAGGTACTACTTACTAGCTTCCTCTCATGTTTGTCAACCCGAGACATTGTTTTTCACCTCATCTCACCTCATTCCTGCACCTCATTTCACCTCATTCCTGCCTATATAACCACCATTGACGTAATATTCATCCTTCTGAATAAATATGATTAATAAGAAAGTACTTAAGGAATTACTTGTTTCATTTTCCTCGTGGTCAGACATTGTCACATTATTCATCGCCTGTTCATTCCTTCGCGATTTACCCACACACCACACACACTCACTCACAGGGGCCTAATAGCTGAGTGGACAACGCTCTGGGCGTAATCCTAGGGTCCGGGATCGATCACCGGTGATGGCATAAACAAAATGGGCAGCGTTCATTTTATCCTCATGCCCCTGTTACCTAGCAGTAAATAGGTACCTTGGAGTTAGACAGCGTTACGGGCTGCTTCCTTGGGGCGTGTATGTGTGTGTGGAGAAAAGTTAGTAGTTAGTAACAGTTGATTGATTGCCAGTTGAGAGGCTGGCCGAAAAAAGCAGAGCTCAAACCCCCGCAAGCGCAACTAGGTGAAATACACACCACACACACACACACACACACACACACACACACACACACACACACACACACACACACACACACACCAAACACACAAAAGAATCATTCAGATCTTGTACACCGCATATGTCGCATATGTAAGACCAATCTTGGAATATGCGGCCCCAGCATGGAGCCCGCCTTGTCAAGCACAAGACGATGCTGGAAAAAGTCCCAAGGTATGCCACTAGACTAGTCCTAAAACAAAGAGGCATTTGTTACGAAGAAAGTCTGCGGGAAATGCACCTTACGACACTGGAAGACAGAAGAGTAAGGGGAGACATGATCACAACCTACAAAATCCTCAGGGGAATCGACCGGGTAAAGAAGGATAAACTATTCACACTGGTGGGACGCGAACAAGGGGACACAGGTGGAAACTGAGTACCCAAATGAGCCCAGGGACGTTAGAAGGAACTTTTCAGTGTCAGAGTAGTAACGTATGGAATGCATTAGGCAGTGATGTGGTGGAGGCAGACTCCATACACAGTTTCAAATGTAGAAATAAAGAGAGCCCAGTAGGCTCAGGATCTGTACATCAGTTGACTGACAGTACAGAGGCGGGACAAAGAGCCAAGCTCAACCCACACAAGCACAACTTGGTGAGTTACACTCACACACGTGTATATGTATTATATATATATATATATATATATATTATATATATATATATATATATATATATATATATATATATATATATATATAACCGCCTAACTCTGTTTCAATGCTTTAATTATACATATATAATTTTTGTTAATGTATAATGTCAGGAACTTGAGAGGGGAAAGGAAATATTATTATTGCGAGGTGAGACATGGCATGTGTCAAGTGTCAAGAGGTATGGGACAAGTGTCAAGTGTCAAGAGGTATGGGACGGTGTCAAGAATACTTGAGGGCGTCGCCGGCAGCACTCGGGGCCCTTCACCATTCCTCAACTCACATTCTCAAGAGATTTTAACACTTTTTGTTTGCCTCGTAACAGAGGATGAGAAAAGCCAAGAGACGCCACGAAACTCGTGTCACTTGGGCCCTCGGACTTATTTCTGGACCCAACGACAGCAGTATAGTGAGCAATGACGAAACATTCTTTATATTGTCACTATTCTAGTTAAATAATGATTAAGAACATTAGTCTTGGGATGCTTTCGGACGTAGGTTCGAATCCTCGTCACGGCCCTTGTGGATTTGTTCTAATGCTTAATTAATAACTTAACCAAATCAATAAATTTCGTAAAAAATAATGTTGACCCTCGTAGTGAAATGTTTGTAATGTTTGTGTTCCTCTGGTGTAGTGTAGTGATGGTTCCTGGCCGGAGTGTGGGGCTCCACTTTCGTGCCTGTAATGGTAATATATGTTCATATATGGAATATTTTATATGAATTTTGACATAAAATACGAATCACATATATATAACACCGTTAACATAATCATTTTCTTAGTGACATGATACTTATGGCGTAGAAAGAGTATCACAAGGTTGTTGATCTTGTTAATATATAAGACCTATATAACAAGACCTATAGCCCGCTCCTGTACCAGGTAAATCCACTACGGGCTCACCATAGCCCGTGCTACTTGCCCCGCTCCTGTGCCAGGTAAGCTCACCATAGCCATAAGGGGCATAACTGGCAAACCCCTCACAGTGTTCAAGAGAGAACTGGATAAGCACCTCCAAAGGATACCTGATCAACGAGGCTGTGACTCATACGTCAGGCTGCGAGCAGCCGCGTCCAACAGCCTGGTTGATCAGTCCAGCAACCAGGAGTCCTGGTCGACGACCGGGCCGCGGGGACGTTAAGCCCCCGGAAGCACCTCAAGGTAACCTCAAGGTAGCCCGTGCTGCTTGGAACGTGTTCCGAGTAGCTGAATCTATAATAACAACCAGACCTATATACAGGTCCTGTTAATCTCCTGTCACAGGACGGTAATAATTTCCGCCACCAGCCGGCGGCTGAGTGGACAGAACTCTGTACAAGTGATCCTGTGGTCCCGGGTTCGATCCCGGGCGCCGGCGAGAAACAATGGGCTGAATTTCTTCACCCTGATGCCCGTGTTACCTAGCAGTAAAAGGTACCTGGGAGTTAGTCAGTTGTCACGGGCTGCTTCCTGGGGGTCGCGGCCTGGTCGAGGACCGGGCCGCGGGGACACTAAAAGCCCCGAAATCATCTCAAGATATAACCTCAAGATTCAGGATTCGTCAAGCAGCTGATTGCCCACTTAACGAAATCAGTATATGTTTCCTTAATTATGGCGGCTTTGTTTACATTAAAGAGTTTACGAGCTTGGAAAGGTAACAACCCAAGGTTACTGATGGTGTAAACAACCTCGCAAGTCTTCGGAGCTCATGAACTGTTTAATGAGTGTAAGAGTTTGGTCACCGCTTTCTTTCTCCTTATTCCTCTTTCGCCTGGCAGTAAACAGTTACCGGTGACCTAGGCAGGTGTTGTGGATTGCATCCTGGGGAACCATAAGGTGAAGGGGTTACTGTATACATACCTAGAGTTAGGTGAACCCCCATTTCTCGGCGTATACACAGTATACACTGGGAGTATACTTTAGTCTTGGATTATGTTCAGGCTTAAGGTATAATTGCTGGTTGGTCACTAAACTGTCATGGTGGCCATATTAGCTCTATAACATCTATATATCATATAAGTCTTGAATCCAAAACTGGAACATTGGCTCAGCTGAATATATCTCTTGGTCATATTGAACATTATAGACAATTATCAATCGGCTAGCAACCGATTGTAACCGGGTTCGATCCCCCAGCCAGGGCTGCATGTCTGGGCACATGCCCTTACATCTCATGTCTCATTTATTTTGTTAACTTCTACACATGGGGTCTATTTAGCGGTCAGTAGATGCACAAATGGTATGCAAGTGTCGAGTGTTGCAGCCTGCATGGCAAAGGTCGGTAGAGGCCAAGGGGGATACGGTAACCATGACAGGCTTCGTATCCCCCGGCAATGGGACCTTTGATAAGCCGCCGGCTTCCTGCCCTCATCGATGTAATTAGATAACGGCCCTCTGGTAAATTTAGGTTAATACTTGAGTCACCCCCTAGTGGCCAACGTGTTCGATCAATCTTTGAAGAGACAGGGTCTCTTTATGAAGTGTTTTATTAGTTTATAATAAACTTCAAGCAATTAAGTTGCGTAAGACGTTATATTTCGTTAATTATTAAAAAGTAACTGATTAACAACCAGACCTAGCAGCTGCCAAAAGTGCGTTTTCTTTTATCTGATGACAAGAGAAAATGTAAATCACTGTATCAAATCTTCGAGCATAAACTTATTTAACATCGGCATTTATGGTTTCCCCTTCGTTGGGAAGTCTAGGTCAGTGCCTATCCTTTCCCAGGATGGCACCAACACAGTTACTTTAGCTCCGGCTACCTGGTTACTCTTCAACAGAGGTTGGTGTGGTGTTGTTAGACCTTAGACCTATCACCGAGGGAAGGTTATGAAAGTGAGCCATTGTGAGCCTCATGGCTCACTAACCAGGCAACATGTATAGTTTAATTCTGAACTTGGTTCACAACTAATTAACTTTCCTTAACAGAGGCTGTGTATAATTAGCAGCGTAGAAAATAAGAATGTTCTACCACATTATATTAATTATATTAATATAATTATGTGTACAATATTGGATTAATTATCTATTGTAATATATAATTAATTAGCTATTGATAATACTGTATATAATTATCGATTTATAATTTATAATTCTTTTAATTAATTTATTTATAATTTAATGCTTGGGAGTACAGAGTGTGTAGATTCGAATCCTCCTCATGGCTTCCAAAATGT
>WNGS01042707.1:14385650-14402751 GCA_020271785.1 Procambarus virginalis
TCAGTATTTAAAAAGCTTGATGAAATCAGCACGTCATTCTGGTTTGCAGTGTTGTTAGTCCTGTGGCCCTCAACCGTTCCTGGTGTGAGAGTTGGCTTAGTCTGGAATGATTTTGTTGCTCGTGTGTTGAATTCTCTCCAAAGCAGATAGTTTCTGAAGATGAGTGTCTCCACCTAGGATACATACTCCAAGCACCAGAGATTTATACAGTTGTATACATATCTTCTTTTCCGGTCTAAAGATCTAAACTGATTAGAATTGTATATACTAGTGCTTTCCGGTCATTATGTATGGGGTTACTTTCCTATCAGACGGGGATGTTTTGGAAACATACGTGGGAGATAACTACTTAAATTCTATGTTCCATGGTGATTTACCTGTTATGTCTGTGTTATCATGATGAGTTTATATTTGTGTGAGATGATATGGATACCATCTCTCACAGGTGTATCTCTCTCTCTCGCTCTCCTCTCTCTCTCTCTCTCTCCTCATCTCCTCTCTCCTCTCTCCCCTCAGCTCTCTCTCCTCCTCTCATCTTGCTCTCCTCTCGTTCTCGCTCTGCTCTCTCTCCTCTCTCTCCTCTCTCTCTCTCATTCCCTCCCTCTCTCCCCTCCTCCCGTCCCTCCTCTCTCCTCTCTCTCGATAACGTAAAAAAAGACCAATAATAGGTCTATAACGTAAAAAAAGACCAATAATAGGTCTATAACGTAAAAAAAGACAGTAATAGGTCGTTAAACGTAAAAAAAAGACCAGTAATAGGTCGATAACGTAAAAAAAAGACCAGTAATAGGTCGTTAACATAAAAAAAAGACCAGTAATAGGTCGTTAACGTAAAAAAAAGACCAGTAATAGGTCGAAACGTAAAAAAAAAGACCAGTAATAGGTCGTTAACGTAAAAAAAAAGACCAGTAATAGGTCGTTAACGTAAAAAAAAGACCAGTAATAGGTCGTTAACGTAAAAAACGACCAATAATAGGTCGATAACGTAAAAAAAACAATAATAGGTCGATAACATAAAAAAAACATAATAGGTCGATAACGTAAAAAAAACAAAAATAGGTCGATAACGTAAAAAAAAGACCAATAATAATCGATAACGTAAAAAAAGACCAATAATAGATCGATAACGTAAAAAAAGACCAATAATAAATCGATAACGTAAAAAAAGACCAATAATAGGTCGATAACGTAAAAAAAGACCAATAATAGGTGATAACGTAAAAATGACCAATAATAGGTCGATAACGTAAAAAAAGACCAATAATAGGTCGATAACGTAAAAAAGACCAATAATAGGTCGATAACGTAAAAAAGACCAATAATAGGTCGATAACGTAAAAAAGACCAATAATAGGTCGATAACGTAAAAAGAGACCAATAATAGGTCGATAACGTAAAAAAGACCAATAATAGGTCGATAACGTAAAAAAACAATAATAGGTCGATAACGTAAAAAAACAATAATAGGTCGATAACGTAAAAAAGACCCATAATAGGTCGATAACGTAAAAAAACAATAATAGGTCGATAACGTAAAAAAAAATAATAGGTCGATAACGTAAAAAAAGACCAATAATAGGTCGATAACGTAAAAAACGACCAATAATAGGTCGATAACGAAAAAAGACCAATAATAGGTCGATAACGTAAAAAAAGACCAATAATAGGTCTTTTTTACGGTATCGTAACCAGGTGGTGGTAGGGAAAGATGTACTGGTTTCGTAAATGGTTGCATAAATGTTTGATTAATCCAAACCAGACTCGCCGTATATTTCCCACAGTACACCTGTCCCAATTGTCTCTGGGACCCCACGAGGACCTGGGAGCGTGAAGGGGTCCACTCCCACCTCCGTTTTCTATGAGGCGATGGTTCTGCCAGAACTTCAGAAGTTAGTCAGTCACGACAAACCTGTGAGGCGGAGTGGACGCACTCGAGCCGTTTCCACCTGATAATTGCAATAACAGTAAATTATAGAGAAGACATCACAATAAAAATGAATAAATATTTTATTATTATAAATAAATAATATTTATAATTATGCCATAATTATGGCATAATTTTGCAATGCCTGGCAATAAATATCCCAAGCCACACAATTCCAGCTGCTTGTGTATTTATAATTGATAATTTTGTCAGGGGGACAGGCAGCATGTGTATATATACAGTTGGATTATGTCGAGGTCTCCCTCCCAAGGTCGAACTACTGACCCTCCCCCGGATGGAATCCCACAACAAGCTGACTACCTCTCGGGTACCTATTTACTGTTAGGTAAATAGGTACCCGGGAGGTAGTCCGGGTACCTATTTACCCGGAGTCTACCTAGCCGGGTAACACCTCTACCCGGCTAGGTAGAGATGTTAGGCGAAAGGAAAGGTGCCCAATCATTTCTGTCCCGCATGGGAATCGAACCCGGGATCCCCCGATTGTGAGTCGAGAACGAAGCCAACTTTATTACAAGAATTTTTTTCCCACAAGTGTGGGGGGGGGGTTACGTAAGAATAGTGAGAGTAATTATATTAAAGTTAACACAATACAAAATTATGTAATTTTTTATTATCATGCTTTATTTATTATACCACAACAATCCTGCTTTTTAGGCCGAGTTGCAAATACGATGAATTCCTTAAATTAATTATGGCTGTTTCTGGTAAATGTCATTATGCAGTGATAAATATATTCAGTTCAACACTAATAATAGTGGCAACACTGACTTTGCTACTTTTCCTAACCTAAATAAGCCGGTTATCGTGCTGCTTAACTTAGGTAAAATTCACCCCATAATAAATAATAACTAAAATTATAATTCACATAACATAATCTCTTGATATCTCTTGATATTTATAAAAAAAAAATCCCACGAAGATTCAGCGAGATAAAAAATACAAAATTTGCCTAATTGGACGGTGTGAGTCGTGCTAACTAGGCCAAGTGGCTACAAGATCCGCCAATTCAACGTCGAGCAACGCCAATTCACAGTCGAATCAACGTTTACGTTGAGTCAACGTAGAAACTAATATTAGTACGAGCACAGCAGATTTTAAAACAAGAAATTGCAAATACTGTATTGCACTGCAGAGAGCACTAGCGTCTTGAAAACTGTCATCATTCAAATCTCTTGTTTGAAATGTTCTTGTTATTCAACCTGTCATTTTTCTTGCAGTTGTGACACGTACTTTATTGTGCTCTTTAAAGGTAAGGTCTTCCGACATGATTACACCCAAATCCTTAACATTGCATTTACGTTCTATAGTATGAATTGACTGAGTTTTGTGGGTGGTTTCCAGTTTTATAGTAATTTTTTTCCATAGCGCAGGAGCTGGAACTTATCTTCATTCAATATTATTTTCTGTGGTCATTGAAAGGCCTGATTTACATCAGTTTGAAGGTTTGCTGTGTCCTCTGTGGTGTCTTATCTACTCTCATAAAAATCCTAGCGTCATCTGCAAAGGATGATTTGATACTATAGTTTGTTTCCTTGTCTATGTCCGATATGAGAAAGAGTACTGGATCAAGTACAGTACTCTGCGAGACTATGCTCTTCATGGTTGATGGCCCGGAATATATTTGAAAAGGTTGATAGTCCACGGTTGATGGTCCAGATCATATATATAAATAAATGTAAAGCTCCAGTAGAAGAATCGTTTAGTAAGGTAAGGTCTGCACTTACTAAG
Source organism: Procambarus virginalis (assembly GCA_020271785.1). Classification (NCBI taxonomy): domain Eukaryota; kingdom Metazoa; phylum Arthropoda; class Malacostraca; order Decapoda; family Cambaridae; genus Procambarus; species Procambarus virginalis. The sequence continues at coordinate 14,389,324 of WNGS01042707.1, forward strand.
GAGAAATCAGAGAAAGCACTAAGCCGTTACGACTATATAGCACTTGGAAGGGATATGAAGACAAGGATTTAGAATAGGACGGAAGAAAGGAATGGTGCCCAACCACTTGGACGGTCGGGGATTGAACGCCGACCTGCAGGAAGCGAGACCGTCGCTCTACCGTCCAATTCAAGTGATTGGGCTCACAAGCACTTTGTAATAAGGAGAAAAAACTTGGATAGGATACAGGTAAGATACCAGATTCACTTAAATCAGCAGACATAGCTCCACTCCAAAAGGGAGGAAGCTAAACCTTGGATAAGGTTTTAGACCGGTTGCACTAACACCACACATAATTAATGTTTTTCAGAGATTATTAGGAGTCAAATCTAATTTTGTGGAGGACAATGAACTTCACATTCCAGGTCAACATGGACTTAGAGCGGGAAGATCCTGCCTTCTGCAGACACTCAACCACTATGACGAAATCACGGAATCATTAGATGGAAAATAAATGGTGATGTTTACATACAAATGCATTTGACAAATGTGACCATGGAGTGATAACACGTAAAATGAGGCCCATGGGAATAACAGGCGAAGCTCGAAAACAGTCAAAAGCTCTGTACCCTAAGGTGCGGTACTTGTACCACTGCTCTTTCTCATTCTCATATCAGACAAAAATACAAGGTACAATGTTGTATCATTCTTTGCAGACGATACAAAATTTAGTACGAAAATTATATGTGGAAGACATTGAAAAGCTACATGCATATCAATAAAGTATTCAACTGATCAGCAGAAAATATCCTGATTTTTAATAGTGATAAAGTTAAAAAAAATCGATATGGTTTAAATGAAGAACTTAAACGAAATACAAAGTACAAGACACAATCAGATCATCTCAGAAGAAAAAAGACGGGCAGAGGATCTATAAATAATGTCAAACGATCTAACGCTTAACGAGCATAACATCGTCATTCCAAACATATTGTGTCAAGAGTACTGCGAAAAATCCTCATCTTGCAGGATGGTTAGTCATAAAGTCAGTGTGATCAACAGTCTGCACTGGCAAACTTTGTATTCGGCATGAGGATATACTCTACAACACGAGAGTGAATAAAGTCATTACAATGCTCCAAGTATGTTGACCAGACCACACACTAGAAAGTGAAGGGACGACGACGTTTCGGTCCGTCCTGGACCATTCTCAAGTCGATTTGAGAATGGTCCAGGACGGACCGAAACATCGTCGTCCCTTCACCTTCTAGTGTGTGGTCTGGTCAACATACTTCAGCCACGTTATTGTGACTCATCGCCTGCAATGCTCCAGGTACTTCATACTGGCAGGTCTGGTGGCTCTAATGACTGGACATTCAGTAATGTTGAGTGAGATTATGACCCAGTTCTTGTTCACGGAGTTTACACCTGGAGTGCTCGGGGTTGGGAGCTTCGTCACCTGCAACTACCTGCACAGATAACAGTAGCCTACCTGATCCTGGCATCCAGTATGTCTCAGTCTGGTGGACGTTCTGTGCTCCCCATATACATAGAAATCAGATCTAAATAAGTCATAATTTTTTTACAATGGTGCTTCCGGGCCTTGGAGAGTCTGTAATTTCTGTCCTATTAGACCTGAATATTTAGAGCAATATTTTCGTAACATAGAAGGGAATACATAGGCCTAGTTCAACTCATCCTCATCCTTCACACTGGAGATTGTGAGCTCTTACTACTGTGCAGCGAGCAGGTTATTTATAATTGCTATTATAAGGTTGGTGTCTTGCAGAAGTGTTCAGGAACTTGAGGAGCAGACTATGAATCACAGAAAATAGTTCCTCCTCCAGTGTTTTACCGTACAAGTTGCTAAAGAAAAATTTGAAATTTTTATTTGAGTCGACTTCAAAATCTTTTAGTTCCGTGTACTCGCTTAATTGTGTGTGTATATATAAAGGTACATACAGAGGACGATCTAGATATGGGAGGGAGAGAGAGAGCGCATGACGTTTAAAAGAGGGGAAAAGAGAGAGCGAGGGGTGTACTAGGGGAAGGATTGGTAGGGAGGAGCCACTAGGCTAGGTCTTCCCCTCGGTTCGGCAGTGTGGGGCAAGAGTGTGTGGCGGACGGGTGAGGTAACACCAGCCTGCCCCTCACCTCACTAGCGTGTGTGTGTGTGCCTCACCTGCCTCACAGGGCTTGCCACACCTCAGTATACTCTCCCCGCCCGACCTGTGCTAGCGTTACCCAGAGTGGTCGTCGGCTGAGACCACGTGTGTGTGTGTACGTTGTCCTCCCTACCCAGTGGACTGCCTGCTCCTGAACTTATAATATATCCGTGAAGATCACACTTGGTTTTCAACAGCGATTGAGAGAAAGAACATAGCGGTGTTGTGTCTCAAGCAGTTGTTGGTTTAGTGTTATTTTTGTTTACACAGCGTCTAGTAATTTGATGGCCGAGCGTTGTTCTATATATACTCCAACAGTAAATATACCAGTGTATATTACTGTTCCAGGTTCAAGTATACTAGAAAATTGAGCACTCTAAAATTATGCACTACGGCAATTTGCGGATTTGGTGATCCCAACAGCCGGTAAATCACGAAGAAATTATCACATTATATATACTGTATATATCGCAAAGAAATCACAATGGCTTGATATATAAATGAAAATCACTTTGAGGCAATAGAGTTGTGGGTGTAACTAGTAGTGAAGATGTTGCGGGGTGCTTCGAATATGTTTTGAATGATTTTGTGATATAATTGAAATGGTGTGTCACACAGGTGTTTCTCTTTAACTGAAGCTGACTGGTGCGTTGTTAATGCCGTAATAGTTTATCTTTTAAGTCGCAGATAATAACATTAGTTAATGGAAATGACAATTAATTATCCATCCAGACCAGGTTGTGGGGTGACGGGGGAGTATAGTACCATACAGACACATGTGTATATCAGATCAGGTCTGTGACAGATGTGTACGTCAGATGTGTATGGCTTAGTGAGTGACAGTAACTGTACAGTATATTGAGAGGTGTGGGAGTGTGTACGGGTGTGACACCTCACAGGCGACACACACACCTGAACTAGTTGACAGTGGATATATTTGACCTTGTGGTAATACAACCACCACTGGGAAAGTGTGTGTGTGAACTCGCCTAGTTGTGTTGGCGGGGGTGGAGCTTTGGCTCTTTCGTCCCCGCCTCTCAACTGTGTACAGGTTCCTGAGCCTACTGGGCTCTGTCATATCTACATTTGAAACTGTGTATGGAGTCTGCCTCCACCACATCACTGCTTAATGACTTCCATCTGTTAACTGTGTGTGTGTGTGTGTGTGTGTGTGTGTGTGTGTGTGTGTGTGTGTGTGTGTGTGTGTGTGTGTGTGTGTGTGTGTGTGTGTTGCACTGCACGAGGTTGCAGGCCAGACGCTTGGGGCTAGCCTCACGCAACTCTGCAGGATGATTTGGTTTGTATGACGAGTCATAGGTTGGTTGAGGTCCTGCCCCTACCTAAGAAGCATCGGCTCCTGTCTGGATTACCAGCGATTACTACGCAGTATGAAATATGAGTTTGATTGTTCATAGTGTTAAAACAGATTTTACAGTTGTTATCGACGTTGAATATATGTCGATAATGACCGAATGTTACTTGAGCATCATTTGCTTAACATTGAACCACCACCAGGAGCACCCACCACCAGGATCATCCACCAACAGGATCACCCACTACCAGGAGCACCCGTCAGCACCCAGGAGCACCTGTGGAGCCGAGCGGACAGCACACTGGACTTGTGATCCTGTGGTCCTGGATTCGATCCCGGGCGTCGGCGAGAAACAATAGGCAGAGTTTCTTTCACCCTATGCCCCTCTTACCTAGCAGTAAATAGGTACCTGGGTGTTTGTCAGCTGTCACGGGCTGCTTCCTGGGGGTTGGAGGCCTGGTCGAGGACCGGGCCGCGGGGACACAAAAAGCCCTGAAAAAAAGCCCTGAAATCATCTCAAGATAACCTCAAGAAGTCACCAGGAGCACCTGATTACATGGGGCAGAATTTTCACCAAGGCAACCCACAGTCGTGTCTCCTGCCCTCTGTCGTATTTATGAACCCTTCAGACAAATAGTTATTTGGGTGACTCAGTAAACTGCTAAATCCTTGAACACATAATGGTCCCCCGTGCCTGGCCCAGTTCCATTGATTGATTGATAAAGATAAAGCCACCCAAGAGGTGGCACGGGCATGAATAGCCCGTAAATCACACAGTTCACTCCAACACCCATTATATAGTTTCCGTACTCCAGGATTACCCCCATTACCGCTATTTCCGGGATTAACGCCATGCTTTAGCCTTAAAGAATATGGGAGGTAGAAATATCCTAAGCTACTCTATCCCTTTGAGAGGTATTTTATTGTCTCAATAAATGCACTTAAAGAATAAAAAGAGGCACGTATAGGCTTTATATAGTGTTGTGTTGCACTCTCATAGTCATTGTTAATAGATGTACTCAATTAATAATATTCCCATCTCTTATTCTCTCCCGATGTTAGTTTTGGCAGGGAGGGTTATTGTCACAAACACATACAACGCTATTTAATGTTATCGCGTCGTTGCAAAGATTGCAACAAGTAACGTGGTGACTACAAGGAGTGTTTGATGGGTTAAGGTCCCTGATATACACCTGTCCATCGCTCATGTGTCCTCAATTCCGTAACAGGTGTGTGTGTGTGTGTGTGTGTGTGTGTGTGTGTGTGTGTGTGTGTGTGTGTGTGTGTGTGTGTGTGTGTGTGTGTGTGTGTGTGTGTGTGTGCGTGCGTTCGTGCGTGCGCTCATCTAGTTGTGCTTGCGGGGGTTGAGCTTTGGCTCTTTGGTCCCGGCTTTCAACTATCAATCAACTGTGTGTGGGTGTGTTACGTTGATGGGTATGGATATCTATGAGAGATCTTTTATGTAAATTAATAAACAAATTTAATTTGTTGTTAGATTAGTGAGTCCAGTTCTCAAGTCAAAGTAACGGTTCTCAATGGTATGAGTTGCGTTGCTCAATGCCTGCCACGTTACCAAGTATGTGACCCCTGTTGCCAAGTGTGTGTGCCATACGTTGCCAAGTATGAGCCATATGTTGGCAAGTATGAGCCTATGTTGCCAAGTATGTGACTCCGGTCAAGTGTGGATAGGTTAGGATAACCCCATACCGGAAAAATATTTTTTACCTTGGAACTCTTTTTCGTGGCACTTCGGAGGTGGTATACATGGGGGTGGTATATAGGGGGTGGTATATATGGGGGGGGATGGTATATATGGGGGTGACGGATGGGAGTAAAGGCAGGAACAACGACTTCTCTCATTATTGATAATAAAGTTACATCTGTCTTTATGGCGAGGATGTTATTATCCTCCAGACTTGAAGGCTTTCTTGGCCAGCTTGTGATAGTATGGGCAAGTGTAGAGGTGGTGGATACCTGGCCACGCTTACTGGGGGGGAGAGAGAGAGAGAGAGAGAGAGAGAGAGAGAGAGAGAGAGAGAGAGAGAGAGAGAGAGAGAGAGAGAGAGAGAGAGAGAGAGAGAGAGAGAGAGAGAGAGAGTTTTTTTTTTATTTAGTTTGGTTAAGGCACCAGATTTAAGACCAATCGATCGCGAATATTATTTAGGTCCTAAGCTACATTGTTTGTAACAATTAATTATAATTTAATATCAACAAAACGGTGATTATTTATGGTAAACATAGAAGTACACTTCTCGGTAAGTGTATCCGGCGTCAGATACAGTGGAAGGTACACCTAAGGTGCCCCACACCCACCTACACTCACTTGGCCTTGATACTGAAGAAACACAAGCTTACTTTTGCACAATACGAAAACGCTCGGCCAAAGTATTATTTTCTGTGTCTTCACAGAGTTGGGTATTGGGGTGTGCGTGTATTCACCTATTCGTGCCATACCTATTTGTTTGTATGTTTATTATCAGCAAATAAATCAGATATATAATTTAGACCGCATGATATACTTGACTATAAAACCAGCGTAATGAGCCAATCAAAGTGCATCGCTTAAGACAATTGAGCGGAAGTGGGAAGAAAAGTGTGAAATACAAACTGAGCAGTAGAAGACAGTCCAGCTTCTCGAGCGTGATAAAGATGGCAGCACATGTCCCTGTGGCGACAAGAGACTGAGTGTGACCCAAGGGCAACGTTTAGGCGACGTTGAAGAGGTCGTGGGAACAATATTTTGACGCTAGGCGTCGCGTGTGTGGGTGACGCAATCTCCCAGAAAGTGGTGGACTAAAGTGCTTCCATTATGCCGGGACAAAATTCGTCGCTCTTGCTCATGGAGCAATACATTACCAAATGTGAGTATACAATTATTAATAAACCAGTCCACACATATGAAGCGAGAGTGACGATGTTTCGGTCCATCTTTGGATCCTTAGCGGTTTTGGTCCAGGGCCGCCTGAAACGGCCCCATTTTCATATATGTGGATTGGGTTATTTGTTTCAGACCCATTATTGTGACCTATTCTGTTTATTATTATTATTAAGTTTTATTCGATTATATCTTTTTTTACTGCTGTTTTTCATATCGTATTTAAAAAGCATTTTTCCTCTTTGAACTTTTAATATACACATGTTAATCGTACAGGTAATAATATTTTTTAAAGGTACTGATATGAAAACTTTATTTGTGTAAACAAAATATCCTCACAACGGCAGCCTCATCCACACCAAACTGAGGACGAGTTGGCTGTTGACAAAGAAGCTGGGTAGCAATCATGACCAGGCTTTAACAAGCACCTAACTGCCCACTTACGAAACCTGTACATCTTTCCTTGATTAATATTGGCTGAATATACTTATGCCACACTGGTCGCAGAGGTAACGTTAAAATAATGGCTTTTATTCAATGTATCTAAGAGACACTTCGCATTGTTATTCCTGAATTTTTAGATTAAAGAGTTTGAAATCATTAATTCCTCTGGATTCAAACTTTCTTACAAAGTTAATTTTGTTGAGGCTTGCCGTAGCAACTCAAACCAGCAGTGAGAAAATTCGCACTAAACTTGTATTATCGTTATCATATTATTCTAGTTTTAGCACTGTGTTTTAAACTAGAAATTGTTGACTCACAGGTTGTATTTACGCAAAGTAATCCCATTAAGGCCGTATATCTATGAGAAGATCAGTAGAAGCCANAGGCGGTGTCCAAGAGCTAATAGCTCTATTCTGCAAGCACAAATAGTAAATACATATACACACACCTAATAGGCTAAGTTGCCTAACATAATTTTCCCAAAATATTTTATTTTCACAATTTTTAATTTGAGTTAAATATAACGTAGAAATTTGATCACCTCTAACCTTATCACATCGTAACCTAACCCAACCTAATATCCTATCCTAACCTAACATAACTAAGTTAATACTTCATGTACCTAATAATATTAATATAATAATATTAATTTAAATAAAGTAATTTGGAAAGAAATATTTGAAAATAACGAAAATCACTGTGCCTTCTAGGCAAATCCGGCATTGCATACCACGCCAAGTACTGTGGCTTTGGCTGTTAGAAACGAAATATATACATAAATAGGCAGCTTTTTTGTTGACACCGTTTAAAGTTAGCAGATATATTTCTTTTAACGTTGTATCCCATTTTTTCTCGTTTTCTACGAGTTTCTGTTTTTTATAAGAGTAATTTAACCCTCGACTTTCGCCGTGAGTTCTGTTATTCTGGAGGGGGGGGGGACTTGCTCTATGTTTGAGGCTGGCGCTGGGACCTTCCCGGGGCGAAGGGCACACTCCTATTCTGCTCAATTTATTTTCCCTACGCTTATCCCGTAAACTCTGAGGGGCGCGTGTCCATAAAGTGTGCCCCCAACACCACCTGTGGCGGCCGCGGAGTTTATTTCAGACCCCGCTGGTGACCGCCACAACTTCCTGTTTATTCGATTTCAGAGACCGTTTTATTTTTCAACTTGAATCCCCCATTATTTATCTTGTCGCCTTTGTTTACATGGAAAAGCGGTTAAAGCTGGTGTTGGAGTGGTTAATGTATTGGGCTAGCAATCCAGTAGTTCAAGTTCAACTATGTTTATTGAGACAAGAAAGAAATATATATCAAAGGGATAGAGTAGCTTAGGCTATTTCTACCTCCCAATCCAGTAGTGCCGAGTTCGAGGATTCCTGACTTGGAAAAAAGCAGCAGATACACTGTACAAAAATTACAACAGGTGAAAATGAGCTTTTATATAAGACTGTTCAATCATTTTTAGTGTCTTGTCGTGAGGCTTGACACCTCTTTTTAATGACAATTTTTGCTGTCTGGCTGAGATGTCTGTGTAGTTCCCCCTGTGATCAGAAATGACAAGTGTTGATCAGTCAGCCTTGTTCTCTGAGACGTTTTTCTTGATTTCATGAAAGAAAATAACTGTTTACACACATAGGTAGAACCATACATTGTCCATAACCCTTGTGGAAAACTTTCTAAAGTTTTTAAACTTTTCAGGAAGGTAAACGTGTTTTTTGTGCTTTTAAAATCTATTAAAATGTGATAGTTTCAATTATAAAAATTGCAGTTTTGGCCGGTAAATCACCAAATTACAGTAACCTTTGTGCGGGCCGCAGGTGTGCTTACCGCGGGCCTCATGTTTGACAAGCCTGGCACTATAGAGTAGCGATGCCTTAGGTGGTACGTGCTTTACCTATTTTTTTTTCTGGGCGTTCAAACCATTTAAGAATTTAAATATTATCAATCTGGAAATTTGTTATTTTTTGTAAAATTACTGTTACATTAATTTAGGTTCTTGAAGTTATTCAACGGTGGCATATTTTGTTCTTCATTAGTGAAGAACTATATAGTGTTGTTATTTATGTCGTGGTGACAATATTTTTAGATTTGCCAAGCTTGGGAAGTAGAACAACTCTCACTCATGGTGCATTTTTATCTGTTTTTTTATTGTGTTTAGGCATATGCGTAATGACTGAGTTTGCAGAGCTTCAGCTCTTTGGTCCCACCTTTCAACTTTCAGTTGACTGGTATACAGGTTTCTGTATTCCAGTATACCAGTCCCTTTTAGGCCATTATATTGATATTTCAAACTTTGTTGTTACCTCCGCCACTTAACTTGTTAAAAAATTGCATTTGTTCATAATCCTAATAAACGCAAATAGTTCTATATAATGTATATCTGATCCATCTGGGAGCTTAGTTCGCACCTGTGATCCCTTGTTTGTGAACTACCCATCCCTAATAATGTCATTGTTTGCCCTGTCTACACCTTTGAGAATTTCGTATGTAGTAATCATGTCTCCCTTAACTCTTCTTTCTTCCAGTGAAGTGAGGTTTACTTCCTTTAGTCTTCCCTCCAAAGTGCTAGACCAAGCTTTATTGGTGTGTCATTTCCGTGACGTCTCGTGTCATTATCGACTTGCTGTGTTAACAGTCTTTGAGGTGATTTGATGAGGTCGTCACCCCCTGTCCCGTCACCCCCTGTCCCGTCACCCCCTGTCCCGTCACCCCCTGGCCCGTCACCCCCTGTCTCGTCACCCCCTGTCTCGTCACCCCCTGGCCCATCACCCCCTGGCCCGTCACCCCCTGTCTCGTCACCCCCTGGCCCGTAACCCCTGGCCCGTCACCCCCTGGTCCGTCACCCCCTGTCTCGTCACCCCCTGGCCCGTAACCCCTGGCCCGTCACCCCCTGGTCCGTCACCCCCTGTCTCGTCACCCTCTGGCCGGTCACCCTCTGGGCCCTGGCCCGTCTCCCCGTCCCCCGGGTCCCAGGTTAGGTTCCAGCCACTAACATCGCCCATGATTTTACTTCGTTTTAGCTTTGATCTGTTGTCGATGCTTCTCCTTGGATTAGTTCTGAGCACGCTCTCTTTACCTGAATTTACGTAAGGGTAAATTTCTTCTTCTACTTCGTAAGGCTTCCTACACGTCTTTAACGTGTAGGAAGCCTCAGTGACTTTTCAAAAGTCTCCTCGTTATTCCTGAGGATTTTTGCCAGTTTTTTAAAGAACTGTTTATGTATTAATATATATGTCAATAATTAACATATATTACATAATATATATTATGTAATATATATTTTCTTTATATTGGTTGTTTGTAGACGACCATTGCTGCTATTTGTTTACTTTTTCTTATGTTCTTGTTCGTGTGGGATAATGTTTTGCTCGGTTTTATGCTAATGTCTTAACAAGTAAACCCGGAAGCAACGTCACTCTTCATCTCAAGATCGTCGCTAAGTGTTTAGGCACGTTACCCATGGCAAGATGGATGACCATTTTCTATAAAAGCTGACGACGTACAAGGCAAACATTATGACTGGCTGCGGCGGTGTTGTGACGCCTGGCTGGTCTGCTGCCCTGTAGACCTGAGTCACGCTCGAACCCCACGCCCGATCCTCCCTCCTTCCCTGGTAGAATTATGATGATTTAATGATCATGTTCCACCTTTTTAGATTTTTTTATCAGTGAGCGCGTCGCTCACACCTAAGTGGTGATGAAACTGGCTCCACTAATTTGTGGCGACGATGGATGACTTGTGTTTGAGGCTATGTACCGAGATGTTCTGTTTGTTTAACATGGAGAAAATTGCTGTTTACTGAGAGTCGGATGGTGGTAGCAGTGACAGGTGCTTAGCGTTGGCGATTAGTAGCTGAGAAGTTATACAAGTAAATGTTTATTGTAATAATTGCAGAGGGTGCCTGACAGCTGAGAGGACAGCGCTTTGGATTCGTAGTCCTGAGGTTCCGGGCTCCATCCCCAGGGGACGCTAGGCTCCGAAATCATCTTAAGTTAACTTCAAGATAATAGCAGGAGCAAGGGTTGGGGGGGGGCGACGACGTGTTCCCCAACATCGTGAACAGTCGCCTCCTAAACCTGTGACTGAAGCTGTGTTCATGGCGGGATATTGAAGGATGGTGAACTTTATCATAGTATGTGTGTCGTTATTCAAGTTTGGTTGTATATGGAATACTTTGTCAGGCCGGCACCCCTTAGCCACGGTACACCTTCCTCCACCACTTCTCTCCCCTCCTCCACCACTTCTCCCCCCCTCCACCACTTCTCTCCCCTCCTCCACCACTTCTCTCCCCTCCTCCACCACTTCTCTCCCCCCTCCACCACTTCTCTCCCCTCCTCCACCACTTCTCTCCCCCCCTCCACATTTCCCTGTTCACGTGTTGGTTGTGTTGGCAGTATGGCCACTGGTGTAGGCGCCCCTGGGTGCTGTAACCCTGTACACCAGGAGGGTTAATGGCCTCATTGGCTGGTGATTTGCTTGTGAGACCACCGGACCCCGCCCTCAGTTAACAAGCTCAGCCTCGCTGTCTGACCCAACCTCGATCTGGGTCAGAGGCCTCAGCCAGTCTGGTCCCTCCCTCGCGGCGGGTCATATCGACGGCCCGGGAGCTGAAGACCAACACTGACTCTACCCACTGTTGGTCACCAATACTGGTGACCTGGAGGCCTCGTCGAGGACCGGGCCGCGAGGACGCTAAGCCCCGAAACCATCTCATATACCCGTACATAGTGCAAGTGGCTTCGTTTTCGATTCATACTCGGGGATCCCGGGTTCAGTTCCCGGGCGGGACAGAAATAATAGTGTACGTTTCGTTTCACCCTGGTGCACCTGTTCACCTACCAGTAAATAGGTACCTCAGAGTTAGACGGCTGCTACGGACTACTTCCTGGGGATATGTGTGTGTGTGTGTGTGTGTGTGTGTGTGTGTGTGTGTGTGTGTGTGTGTGTGTGTGTGTGTGTGTGTGTGTGTGTGTCAGAGAGAAATATATGTAGTAGATATAATAGAACAAAATAGATGAGTTAGAAAGGCGGAGTCCGAGAGCTAGTAGCTCGATTCTGCAGACACAAATAGTAAATACACACACATGCAGAGTTTCTTTCGTCTGATATCTCTGTCCATTTAACAGTAAGTAAGTACCTCGGTCTGTGCATTCATCTACGTGAGTACACATTCCCAGGATGCAGCCCGCAACTGCTGACTAATTCCTAGCATTGGTGGTCCCAGCTGGTGCAGCACCCAGCCAGTGGTGGTGGTGACGCCACAGGTGGTGGTCCCAGCTGGTGCAGCACCCAGCCAGTGGTGGTGGTGACGCCACAGGTGGTGGTCCCAGCTGGTGCAGCACCCAGCCAGTGGTGGTGGTGACGCCACAGGTGGTGGTCCCAGCTGGTGCAGCACCTAGCCAGTGGTGGTGGTGACGCCACAGGTGGTGGTCCCAGCTGGTGCAGCACCCAGCCAGTGGTGGCGGTGACGCCACAGGTGGTGGTCCCAGCTGGTGCAGCACCCAGCCAGTGGTGGTGGTGACGCCACAGGTGGTGGTCCCAGCTGGTGCAGCACCCAGCCAGTGGTGGTGGTGACGCCACAGGTGGTGGTCCCAGCTGGTGCAGCACCCAGCCAGTGGTGGTGGTGACTAGCGGCGGCAACATGACAGTAACATGGCACTAAATGAGGTTTATGGGATTTTCCACTTTTGGTCGCCAGCAAAGTGTCCTCGACACGCTTTAAGGCATATTTATTGGGGCGATGATCGTCTTAATGCTGACTGTGGTAGTCAGTGATCATTAGGTGGTTGTGGTGGTGGTGGTGGTGTGGTGGTGGTGGTGGTGGTAGTAGTGATGGCGGCGGTGGTAGCAAGAACTGCAGTATGTTGTTGTTGTGGTAGTACGCGGTTGTTGAACACAGAGCTGTATGGTGTTACAAACCTCGCGTGCTCCAAATTAACACCAACAACAGCTCCCGCCGTTTCATAACCATCCAATTAGGGACGAATCTTAAAATACCAAGAGGAATGGTATGCGGTTAATAATAACGTGTTTACGTGGACAAACATTTTCCCTGCGTGGCAAAACAGACGGAATAGAGACCCCGGTATTTTTGTTGATCATTGTTTGGTGAAGTGAGTTGGAGAAGACCCCCGGGGCCTCCTGGTGGATCAAGAGACGAAAGAAAAAACTTTGGTGATATTTGTGCTCTTGGTAAGGTGGTGTTGTGTCCCCCCGTTCCCCGTGCGCACCAACCCTCCCCATGCAAACCAATGCTCCCTCGTCTTACCCATAAATAAGCACTACGGGCTCACCATAGCCCGTGCTACTTGGAACTATGTTCCAGGTAGCGAATCTTTAACAACAACAACAACCATAAATATTTCTACATGATTATTGAAAGAGTAGGTTTTAAGACCTGAAAAATGCATGTAGCCTCCTACGTCAGCGCTTCAATTTAAACCTAAAGTAACCTACCGTACCTAACATAACGTAACCTAAAGGAGCCTAACGTAACGTAACAGAACCTAATATAGCCTAATCTAACGTAATCTAACCTAACACAACCTAACAAAGTAAACTCACCTAACGTACCTAACCTAAAATAGAGTAACCTAACCTAATTTTACGTAAATTGAAGTAACCAATGATTGATTGATTGATTGATTGATGAA
>WNGS01042707.1:14417009-14427734 GCA_020271785.1 Procambarus virginalis
GGGGGGATGGAGTGATGTGTGTGTGTTATCGAGGGTAGAGTGGTATTAAGGGTGACGAGGCTGCATGAGTGTGAGGTATAACCCAAGAGTGAGTGGCGGGGGTGGAGTGAAGATTGGAGGATTATGGAGGTGGTGGATTGGGAGGAAGATGGGTAACCTTCCCTCGTGCTTACCTGGCCGTCTGAGGTGCTCCTCAGGTGGCGATTAATGGAGGCTTCCCCAGCTGTCTGGAGTGTTGTGTTGAAGACAGGTGAGTGTGTGTTTACTATTTGTATCTGCAGAACCCACCTGTTAGCTCTTGGACCCCGCCTTTCTAACCAATTTATATTTTTACAATATTATGTCTACTAAATATATTTCTTTCTAACACACTGCTAGGTGAAGAGGGTATCAGGGTGAAAAAACTGCCCATTTGTTTCCGCCTCCGCCGGGGATCGAACTCGAACCCTTAGGACTACCACCCTAGAGCGCTGTCCACTCAGCCGCGAGTCCCAACTGTGTGTGTGTGTGTGTGTGTGTACTCACCTAGTTGTACTCACCTAGTTGTGCTTGCGGTGGTTGAGCTCTGGCTCTTTGGTCCCGCCTCTCAACCGTCAATCAACAGGTGTACAGTTTCCTGAGCCTATTGGGCTCTATCATATCTACACTTGAAACTGTGTATGGAGTCAGCCTCCACCACATCGCTTCCTAATGCATTCCATTTGTCAACCACTCTGACACTAAAAAAGTTCTTTCTAATATCTCTGTGGCTCATTTGGGCACTCAGTTTCCACCTGTGTCCCTAGTGCGTGTGTGTGTACTCACCTAATTGTACTCACCTAATTGTGCTTGCGGGGGTTGAGCTTTGGCTCTTTGGTCCCGCCTCTCAACTGTCAATCAACTGGTGTACAGATTCCTGAGCCTATTGGGCTCTATCATATCTACACTTGAAGCTGTGTATGGAGTCAGCCTCCACCACATCACTTCCTAATGCATTCCATTTGGCAACCACTCTGACACTAAAAAAGTTCTTTCTAATATCTCTGTGGCTCATTTGGGCACTCAGTTTCCACCTGTGTCCCCTTGTGCGTGTGCCCCTTGTGTTAAATAGCCTGTCTTTATCTACCCTATCAATTCCCTTCAGAATCTTAAATGTGGTGATCATGTCCCCCCTAACTCTTCTGTCTTCCAGCGAAGTGAGGTTTAATTCCCGTAGTCTCTCCTCGTAGCTCATACCTCTCAGCTCGGGCACTAGTCTAGTGTGTGCACACTAGACTAGTGTGCACACACTAGTGTGTGTGTGTGTGTGTGTGTGTGTGTGTGTGTGTGTGTGTGTGTGTGTGTGTGTGTGTGTGTGTGTACTCACCTAGTTGTGCTTGTGGGGGTTGAGCGTTGACTCTTTGGTCCCGCCTATCAACTGTCAGTCAACTGGTTGAGTGCGCGCGCGCGCGCGTGTGTGTGTGTGTATATAATAAAAGTCTTTATAGTGAGAGATACAGCGACAATAGATTAAGTTTAACGTGGGATGGCCTTATATCACTACATATCAAACACTCATCCAACGATCGACAGCCAGGTTATCATATTCAAGACGAAGACGGAAGTACCAGTTAACACCACAACTACTCTCCCAGCAGACCAATGACACAATACCCAGTCACCTCGACAAGGCAGCGCCTCACCTCTGCAACATGCAACCTGTGCATGTTGAATGCTTCACTGAAACGCGTCCTTTAGTGACACATCTCGGGTCAAATAAATTTCTGAAATGAACTTTCGAAGTACAGTTTGCTTCGTTCTCAACTCACAATCAGGGATCACGGATTCGATTCCCGGGCCAGGCAGAAATGGTTAGACACGTTTTCTTTTTTGTCTAATACCTTTGTAAGGGCACCTCCAATCAAGTCTAAAGCGTGTGTGTATATATAATATTCAAGCTGTATAGCAAACTACCCTGGATGTAACATTTACCTTGAGTACTAAGAGCTTTGCACCCCCAATCTCCATCATGGGAGGCAGTTGCTCTATCAACTGTTCTACCAGGCTAGTTCTGAAAGAGAAGGAGCACAAGACAACTAACTGCTCCCCAATGGAGCTTGCTATCCCCGTGGCTGCCACTCAAGCACAGGAGAACTAGGTGATCCATGCCCTGAGTCATATAAACTGTATACCACACTGCCTTCCTTGCCGGAGGGCAGGTGTTCGAGCCTCCTAGTGCCCAAGGTGATTAAAGTGTTACATCCACGGTGAAGGAAAACCTGATTACTTAGGTCAACTAGCATAGGTATACGATCCTACGGGCTACTCATGCCCGTGCAACTTCTTGGGTGACTTAATCTTCATAAATCAATCAGTCGGTCCTAATTTTATTCACTGTGCCATCGAGTGGACCTCTATTGCAGGCCCAATACTAAAACCATTACATCAAAGGCTCACAGGCAATCTAGCTGGGATGGCCTTATTGTAGCTTGAGCTGTATGGTGCCTAGATGCGGTGACAACACAACACGACATTGCTCGCCTCACAGCAATAGCAGCTCCACATGCAGGTGACTTTCTATTAGCAATCCCAATGTCGGCATCTGGCTCACGTCTCGCACCACATACCCTCTGAACTGGTGTGGATTTCCACACAATATATAATGGAAATGCGCATTGCGTTCAGGGTTCATGCCCTCCATTTGAGGAGCTGGAGGAGTCCAACAATCTGTGACAAGAACTTTCTACCATGTATTCTGAAAAGATGAGAAAAACGCTAAAAACTTCTATGGAAAACATGTCCCCTGTTTCAGGATACACGCACATGCACGTCGTAGAGGCCGATATTTCTTAATTGGTGAACAACGTGGCCTGCTCACAAATAAGAAATTCTTTTTTTGTAATAAAGTTTAAATAAAATAAACAATTATAATAAATAGTTGGTGGCGGGAGAAGACAATATGTGCAAGCGAACGTGGGAGCCCGACAAGGCTACCCCGGGTGCTGCATATCCTCTTCTTAGAGGATGAGGGTTCCTACTAACACAACATAAGAACATAAGAACAAAGGCAACTGCAGAAGGCCTATTGGCCCATACGAGGCAGCTCCTATTTATAACCACCCACCAAGGTGTACCCCACTATATATATAAAATTAAATTCACATGTATCCATCATTTGTACAATTAATTATAATACGTTGGCTTAGATTATAGTTATTTTTATATCAAATATCCTACCTCCTCTCCTCTCCTCTCTCCTCCTCTCTCCTCCTCCTCCCGGCTCCCAGCATCGCTCGGTAATTTTACGATCTGGAACCAGCGGTAATAAAATACCGACTTAGTCGTAAAGCTGGACTGGACCCGCAGGAGATAAAACGCAGTGTTGTAGCGGAAGGCAATATTTCAGGAAGAACAGGAGGGTGGAAGTGGGTAGCAAGAGAAAGAAAATGATTTGGGAGAAAACGGGAATTGGTAAGAAAAGGTAAGTTTGAAAGAGAATGGGATGTTGTTTAAAAGAGATTTTGTTGTTGAACGATGGTGGGAAGTGATTGGAGAATGGGAAGTTGATTGGAAACGGGAAGTAGTTTGAAATATTTTTTTCAAGAAAATATGAATGCGTTTGAAGATACAGTAATGAGAAGATTTTCAAAGAGAGAAATTTTTGAAGTGTTTGAAAGATAATTTGAAGCATGAAATAGCATGGGTCCTAAAATATGTTTTAACTTTAGTTTTAGAAAGGGAAAATGGGTATCGTATTCTTCCGGAGAAAGAGTATGGTAAACAAATTGGCCAGTAGAACATGAGAAGCAGGTGAGAGTAGAAGACAACAGATCCTGCGAACAACCAAGTTATGAAGGTTCAAAGAAAGTCTATGGAACAGAAAATGACGAAATGATGCTGAAACAAAAGGAAGTTAAATAAATATTAAATGGAAGGGAATTATATAATAAATAAGAGACAAGTGGAGATAAGAAATAACCGGAAACTCAATTTACATTACAAATCTCAGCATAGTTAGGCTACTGAAGCTTTTCCAGAAACAGCACCACTCTGAGTAAAACAAAATGCAAGTTCTGACCCTGAAAGCAAACACATCTGATACAGCCTAAATGTGATGTACAATTCATCGATAATTGTATTAAGAATGTAAATTTATGACAGTATGTCCTTCGCAGGTCTGTTGAAAGATGTGACAGCCAAACGCTCCAGGGTTTTGGGGTGGGGACTCTGAGAACTTTGACCAGCCGCCGGCTTCCTGTTCCCACGGAGTCCATTAGTTTTCGTGGCCCTCAGATAGGTTCAGAAAGCTTGCATGAGGAGCTTGCGTACAGGTTTATACATGCTAACTTACAAATTAAATTGATCAAGTTCAAAATATTTCGAAATTATGAAATAAATGTCTGATAGTAACATTTTTGTAAAGAATTAAGTTTCAAATATATATATATATATATATATATATATATATATATATATATATATATATATATATATATATATATATATATATATATATATCTTCCACATATATATATATCTTCCACATCAAGAAGTCAACACCAGCAATCAACAGTCAATTAATGCACAAATATATTCTACCCACTTCAAGACCCCGCTCCAATATAGAAGCATCAAGAAATATGGGCCAATAGGCCCTTCCGCAGTTACTTCCATTCATACCTTCAATTTACCCAGTTAATATCCAGTTAATATCCATTGTTTTCGTGTTCTGTCCTTTGTTGAAAGTTTTGTTCACCTCATTAAAAACTGTTGTAACATATCACCTCACCCAAAACGCGGGTATAAAATGAAAGATGAAAGCTGTTTAAATCATAGCATAGTAAAGAACTGTTTAGTGCTTTAAGGTTATAGTTGTGTGAGAAAACTAAAAGTCTTTGAAAATGTAATTAGTTATTACGAAACGCGTTCAAGTGTCGCGTCAGACTAAGAAATAAAGAATGAATTTTGGAGAATTGATTTTTCATTTACCGTCATCAGTAAAAACAAACATAAGGAAAATTGAGAAAATTCGTGTTAGAATTATTAATCTTACTTTTTCGGTCATATTTAATAACATATGTCTACAGGAAAGACTGCTACCAAAATATACTAATATATATATATATATATATATTATTATTATTGATGTTATTATTATTGATGTTATTATTATTGTTGTTATTATTATTGATATTATTATTGCTGTTATTATTATTGTTTATACTTAGCATGGATCTCTTATGGTTTTGTCGTGTTTTTTATTTTACGTATATTGTATTGTATACAATATGTGGGAAATTTTACCCACCATATCTAATAATCATCTAAGAAATGTATTATTTCTATATCATATCAATATCATATCAAATCATATCTATATCATATCTATATCATATCTATATCAAATCAAAATCATATCAAAATCATATCAGAATCACAATAGATTCATTATATATAGCTTGATCCTAGATGATGATGCCACTATGATCACGTACGCCATAGGGCCCTATAGATGCCTATGTGACTTAGTGCATGTTCTCTCAAGGATCCAGAAGCTTCTAGAAGGATTTGTTAATTAAAAATTTATTGGAACACTGACGTAGCATCCAGTAGAGATAAAATCAAATTCTTAATAAGATTCAGTGGTATTATCAAGTACTACTTATAATCTTTAAATCCTATATCTAATTTGATTATGCTCACATCTTATCTCAATCATAAGTCTAGACTAAAAATAATCAATCAATATTCATTGAAAGCTACCTCTCAAGGGAGAGGGAGGGGCATCTTGGGAGCAAGAGCGCCCACCACACGCCCGCGGCAGAACGCGTATGTTTACACAACTGTGAACAGGGTGACGGTCCCTTAGCGAACATTATTCAGCTCAAGGACACCTTATCTAATATCATTATCACCAGTGAACACTCTCTAGAACTGGGGGAGTACCTGGACAATATATCTACAAAGGAATATCCCTAGAACATTCATATCTATAAGTGTAGAGTAGAGCACACAGTGACTTGGCTCCACCTTCACCATCAACTATCATTCTTCTGCAACGCAGTCCAAATCACTAGCAGTCCAAATCACGTAGCAACGCTACTAGATCATACAGCAACGCTGTTATCTAAAATATCGTGCCTAAACTCGCCAAGAGAGTTCTTCAGTCTGGCACACTTTGTCAGACAGGCACCCGGCTTCAGCTAAGTTTATTGAGTGTTATTACTGTAGCGTATTAGTTGGCCAATTAAAGCTAGTATAACATTAATATTCTATAAGTCTGATAGTCGGTAATAAAGCGAGGCAACGCCTCATATTTCTGTGAGTTTATTAATATTGTGGTACAGCAGAGTCTTATCCAAGCTCTGGATTTCATGAGTGTTCATTTGTGTCAGGAAAAGATTCAGTCGCAATAAATAAACAAATACTCATGAGTGTCCAGAGTGTAGGAAGAGATTCAACAAGCTGACTGTATTTAATCATATACATTGATCATATACATTGCATATACTTGAATATATATAAATTAAGTTAACAATTGCTTGCTTAGTTATTTTTTAAGTAATCATAAAGTTCATTTAATTGAATATAATTTTAGTACTTAGTAACAGTATTCAGACCATATTTAGGTCATTTATCATACTTTACAATTTACAATTTAAAGTGTTGTATTGTTTAAAGTATAAGTGTATTGGCTGTTAATTGCTAAGGTGCTAGGCTAGACTGTGTATGTTTAAATCTCTGATTTAAACAGAGCCAGTGTTCAGTCATATAACTGAATTTATTAAATCTTATCCTTGTATAAAATACAAGCTGATGTGAGATACCTGTTGGCAGGTGGATGTGGAACTACAATCAACCTATCAACTAATTCACTCACCCCTCCTGCCCCTTACAGCCCACAATCTGTCATTAGGAAAAGAGGAGCTAGGATTTACAACCCTAGCTAGAGATTTACTTGAATTGATTTGCATACAGTCAATTTTAATTTAGTTCAGTACAAGTCCCTGGCAGTCTCCTCTTATATCAATCACAGCAGGTTTTTCCCACACAATATACAGTAGTATATTGTATACAACAGTATATGTACAATTATGGTAGTACAGTCGGGTTCGTTCTGTACACACAATCCAGAATTCCGGATTCGAATCCCGCGCGGGACAGAAATGGCTGGGCACATTTCCTTTCACCTAATGGCTCTGTTCACCTAGTAGTAAGCAGGTATTAGTTAGTCAGCTTGTTGTGGGAAGCATCCTGGGCGGGGTCTGTAATTCAGCTGTAGGGGGGGGGGGGACCTCGATAAAAGCCTAACGTGTATGAATACACTCTGGCATCCTGTCCCCCCACACAATGAATTATATAATTATAACGAGTTTAAATACAGGCACATTCACCTTATCATTTGGGAAATTTGTATTTTTATTTTATTTTAGAGTTATATGGATTTTTCTATGGAGCAGTTACATTTTCAGAGAGCTACCACGTTAAGCTAAATTAGTTTTGATATATTTGTTAATTTTTGTATATTATTGATACGTATAACTGCGTCAGTTAATTTATTTATTGTACTCTTACAAAACATTAGAATCTGTATTTAATAATTTCCTTTCTTGTTTTTTCCAGGTGAGTGTTGACAGAGATAAGATAGGGTGCGGCTCCAATTCTAAAGTATACCCGGTAAGTTGGTAGTTACAGAAAACGCGTCTATTCCATTTTTTATAATCCTGAATGGGAGACTTTAACAAATATGAAATTTATGTTTGTGCTTCATTTGTTACATATACATTTATATTCAATTTATTCAATTTATAACATATAACTACAATATAAATTGACAGAGGTAATTACACCTTTGAAGATATATGTCTTAAGTACTAATCTTGGATGAGTGGGTAGCACAAGATGCAGTTTGTGTGAACCACAAGATATGAAGCTCAATTAAGAACAACGTTCGCGAATCCTCGATAAATACCATCAAGAAAGAGCCTTTAAGTTTCTGTATACAGTACAACCAATGTAAGACGAATTCTTGAATATGCAGTCCCGCATGGAGTCCTCATTAAAAAGTATTATAACAGCTAAAATGAAGGTTCAGATATGTAACAAGGCTGGTACCTGAGCTGAGGGATTTGAGCTGTAAGGAAAGACTCGTGGAACTGGACCACATCACTTGACGAGGAGGAATATAGCAGACATGATAGCAACATACAAAATTCTTAAGTGAATTGACAAAGTAAGCAAAATATCGTTGTTTAAATTTAAGAACACTACAACGAGGGGAGATTATAATTGATAATAATAATAATCAGGAGAAAGTGATGAACAATTATGACTATATCATCTGGAAGGAAAAGGACAGGATAGGAGCTGGGATAAGAGGATGAAGGGAAAGAACGGTATCAAACCACTTGGACCATCGGGGGTTCGAACGTCGATCCTGCAATAGTGAGGTTTACTCTCTCCGACAAAGAAAATTATGAAATGCGAAAAAATGTCAGTTGACAGTGGCTCAATTCACATCGTAACAAATATGATAAAAAGGCGTAAGGATGAGTTATTGCAGGACACTAAATATGTTGGAAGACGGACTGGGAGCTGATGTTGGACTCTGTAAGCACAGCAAGGTGAGTACATCTAGGTGAGAATACATACACGCACACTCACACTTTTGGCACTAGTCGAGATGTAGGACAAGGACGAGGGTGTGGACACTCTTTATGATGTCTGCTGCACCCTAGTTGTGTGTCACCTCTACCCCCCCTCTCTCTCTCTCTCTCCTCTCTCTCTCTCTCTCTCTCTCTCTCTCTCTCTCTCTCTCTCTCTCTTCTCTCTCTCTCTCCTCTATCTCTCTCTTCTCTCTCTCTATCTCTCTCTCTCTCTCTCTCTCTCTCTTATCTTCAAATACAAAATCTACATAATAAATGTGGCCAATAGGAGGCCTGGTCGAGACAGGGCCGCGGAGACGCTAAGGCCCGAAACCATCTCAAGGTAACTTCAAGGTAATGAGTCACCAGCTATACAAGTACGATACTAAAATACTACCGCTTGTGTATTACGAAGCATGCAACTGCATAGATATACGCATGTATTTTTATACCCGTAGCTACTGTTTGTATACATGCAACTCATCACAGATATACAACCCATTAATACACAAATATACAACGCATTCCCAAAGATTAAACTACATTACCTAGCATTACTCAATATGTCTTTATTGTCAATTTACAGTCAGCCTGTAAGCAATTTCCTGTGAATGAACTAAGTATCCCTACACCGGATAGGCTTCGTTGCTAGTAGAGAGGAGGGGTATGGCGTCCAAAGGGTTGGTAAGCAAGTGAAAGGTCAATGAGGCTGTGTGTGTGTGGGGTGTGTGTGTGTGTGTGTGTGTGTGTGTGGTGGTGTGTGTGTGTGTGTGTGTGTGTGTGTGTGTGTGTGTGTGTGTGTGTACTCACCTAGTTGTACTCACCTAGTTGTGCTTGCGGGGGTTGAGCTCTGGCTCTTGGTCCCGCCTCTCAACCGTCAATCAACAGGTGTACAGTTTCCTGAGCCTAATGGGCTCTATCATATCTACACTTGAAACTGTGTATGGAGTCAGCCTCCACCACATCGCTTCCTAATGCATTCCATTTGTCAACCACTCTGACACTAAAAAAGTTCTTTCTAATATCTCTGTGGCTCATTTGGGCACTCAGTTTCCACCTGTGTCCCCTAGTGCGTGTGCCCCTTGTGTTAAACAGCCTGTCTTTATCAACCCTGTCGATTCCCCTGAGAATCTTGAATGTGGTGATCATGTCCCCCCTAACTCTTCTGTCTTCCAACGAAGTGAGGTTTAATTCCTGCAGTCGCTCCTCGTAGCTCATACCTCTCAGCTCGGGTACTAGTCTGGTGGCAAACCTTTGAACCTTTTCCAGTTTAGTCTTATGCTTGACTAGATAGGGACTCCATGCTGGAGCCGCATACTCCAGGATTGGTCTGACATATGTGGTATATAATGTTCTGAAAGATTCCTTACACAAGTTTCTAAAGGCCGTTCTTATGTTAGCCAACCTGGCATATGCTGCTGATGTTATCCTCTTGATATGAGCTTCAGGGGACAGGTCTGGCGTGATATCAACCCCCAGGTCTTTCCTCTCTCTGACTCTTGAAGTATTTCATCTCCCAATGATACCTTGTATCTGGTCTCCTGTCCTACCCCTATCTTCATTACATTACATTTGCTTGGGTTAAACTCTAACAGCCATTTGTTCGACCATTCCTGCAGCTTGTCCAGGTCTTCTTGAAGTCTCAAGCTGTCCTCCTCTGTCTTAATCCTTCTCATAATTTTGGCGTCGTCAGCAAACATTGAGAGGAATGAGTCTATACCCTCTGGGAGATCATTTACGTATATCAGAAACAGGATAGGTCCAAGTACAGAGCCCTGTGGGACTCCACTGGTGACTTCACGCCAGTCTGAGGTCTCACCCCTCACTGTAACTCTCTGTTCCTATTGCTTAGGTACTCCCTTATCACTGGAGCGCCCTACCTGTTACTCCTGCCTGTTTCTCCAGCTTATGCATCAACCTTTTATGGGGTACTGTGTCAAAGGCTTTCCGACAGTCCAAAAAAATGCAGTCCGCCCACCCTTCTCTTCTTGCTTAATTCTTGTCACCTGATCGTAGAATTCTATCAATCCTGTAAGGCAAGATTTACCCTCCCTGAACCATGTTGATGGGTTGTCACGAAGTCTCTTCTCTCCAGATGGTGTACTAGGTTTTTTCTCACAAT
>WNGS01042707.1:14459422-14471700 GCA_020271785.1 Procambarus virginalis
TAATTTAATTTCACCCTTTATTGTAGCCATTAGTTTGCTGATGTATGTGATGAGGTCAAGGAGTAGGTTGTTGAGGCAAACTACGTCTACAGTTGATAAAGCCCAGATACAGGAAAAGCATATATAGAAAATTTTTTATGACGTTGCAGAAGCTAACTTATGGCTGGGAGACCAGGGGCCCAAGAACTAGACCTCTCTTTTTATCTCATTCGTTTTTCTCATATTTCTGTTTTTCTCTTCTCTCTCTCTCTCGTCTCCTCTCTCATCTCTACTCTCTCTCCTCTACTCTCTCTCATCTCTCTCCTCTCTTCTCTCTCTCATCCTCTCTCTCCTCTCACTAGGATTCATTAAGAATACCATTGTTGTTCCACCTAATGAAACTGGGAAGCTGGGAGCTGTTATCCTACATCAGTTCATCTCTGCTCTTCGCTGCCTTCATTACTGCAGTCTTGGGCTCGGTGTCCACCATACACTTGAGTCTCTACCGCATAATCCGACTGTCTTTTTTGTTAGTACTTATATGCCCTTATATTTCCTTTTGGCCCCCTTTTTTCGGTGAGTCTCCTTGGTGATCTTGGGTCAAAAGACAGTCCTTCTGTCCCACATGTTGGACGTGGACCCTCTTACTGAAACATGACCCCCCCCCTATTTTAGTGTCTTGTGTATTTTATTCAGAGTGTTTACTTGAAGTGTTTTGGTATAAATTTGGTTGCGACAATTAACGTATTTCCTGTTTTTTTTTTTCTGTCCATTTTCCGACAGTCGGAAACGTGCTCTGAATAATTTGTATTGGTTAGTATGCAATATATTTAAGTACTGTAGTACAGTGGTCTACGTTTCTCGACTCCACACTCGGGGATCCTGATTTCGAATCCCCGAAGCGGGACATAAATGGTTGGGTACGTTTCCTTTTTTTTTCACGTAATGTCTCTGTTCAACTTAGTAGTGAGGTAGGTAGCCGGGAGTTAGGCAACTGTAATAGGGTTGCATTTTAGGGAAGGTCAGTAGTTTGACCTTGTGGGGACCTCAATGCCATCCTAAATATATATTAGAGATAGAAAAGTCTACAGTTCCCGTCAACGAGGAAATACGACAAACTCTGCCATAAACCGAGGCTAGTATCCCCACT
Organism: Procambarus virginalis; assembly: GCA_020271785.1. Lineage (NCBI taxonomy): Eukaryota > Metazoa > Arthropoda > Malacostraca > Decapoda > Cambaridae > Procambarus > Procambarus virginalis. The sequence continues at coordinate 14,460,552 of WNGS01042707.1, forward strand.
CCAACAAGCCTGCTCGGTTTTCTGTGTTTGTCGTAGCTGTACGGAGTGAAAGCGGCTCCGGGCTTGGGGACATATTTTAATAATACTATTTAATAACAATAGCTTTTACTAACAAAAAATAACGTGTACATAATACAGTGGTTAATTAAGTTAAGCTACCCAGAGAATACATATTCAAATAAAAGCCGATATTCCCGCCCGAACGCTAGGGCGTGTGACTGCTCTACAAGGAATGTAAAAACATCAATGCTATGTACTCTCATAATCCCATGTACCTTCTTGTATATATATAATAACGAAATAAATACACAAAAGGGTTTCGACAGCACATCCTCCTGAAAAGTACTTACGGTAACTATTAAGTCCGCTACGGGCTCCCATAGCCCGTGCTACTAGGAAATTGGTTCTGAAGTAGCTGAATCTAAGACAACAAAAGTAACTATTTGGTGGAAAGTACCAGTATGTACGTGATGGACCACCAGAAAGTACCAGTATGTCGTGATGGACCACCAGAAAGAAAGTACCAGTATGTAGTGATGGACCCACCAGAAAGTAGCAGTATGTAGTGATGGGCCACCAGAAAGCACCAGTATGTAGTAATGGATCACCAGAAAGTACCAGTATGTAGTGATGGGAACCACCAGAAAGTAACCAGTATGTAGTGAGTGACCCCAGAGAGTCCCAGTATGTAGTAATGGACCACCAGAAAGTTGACCTTTTTGTATTATGCGACTTTGACAACTCTGGAACTTTTTTTTTTACCAGCAACATAATATAGACATTAACACGAACCTTCTTCTAGCTATCCTAGGCCTAATACAGCTTATTTTAGGCCGATATAGTACATATATGTGCTATACTAGACCAAGTATAAATATTTATATGGCGTGGGTCAGGAATTCCTCTGAGCGTCAGTAGCAGTCAGCGAAAATCGAAAAATCCTGCTGCTTGTGGAACCTTTCCTTATTAGAGGCTACTTAATAGCTCGGCCGATAGAGGTTGGGCCTCACACACGTGGGGACCACGGTTCGAGTCTCCTAGAGCCTCAAATTAATAGAATGTTTATTTCCACGTTAGTGGTATTCACCTAGTTGTGGTTTGTGGGGGTTGAGCTTTGCTCTTCCGGCCCGCCTCTTCACTGAGTATCAACTGTTTAATACTTTTTTTCCACCCCCCACACCACCACACCGCACCCCAGGAACGAGCCCGGTGACAGCTGACTAACCTCCCAGGTACCTATTTTACTGCTAGGTAACAAGAGGCATTCAAGGTGAAAGCAACTTTGCCCAATTTGTTTCTGCCGTCGTGTGTGGAATCGAACATGTGCCACAGAATTACGAGTCTTGCCAGCTATCCACCAGGCTACCAGGCCCACTATGTGTCGATGACAATTTATGTAACTAAGTAATGTTATTTATATCCTTCACATCTTGATGTGCTTGCCATTAATATGTCGTTCTTTATATTCCAGGTGAGAGAGGTGGCAGTCAGGGCGTTGGTTAGCGCCTTGATGATGTCTCAGTGAGTATTTTGGGCACTGTAACTTGATTTGTATTAACAGGCTTGGGTACACTTCACTATTGCACCTGTAACCTTATCCGAGGGGTTACAGTGGTGTTCAGGGACAAAGGTCAGCAAGGTTGACCTAATGTACCCATCTCCCATGATGTTTGTCATACCCCCAACATGTTTAGTTAGACCACATATAGTCTCAACTTCTGGTATGTTATGGAGGATAGTTTTAGTATCTGTGAGTGGAGGAAATAGCTACAGGACTCCGGTGGCTGGGGAACCCCGGTAGAACGACGGTCTAGCTTACTGCAGGTCGGCAGATTCAATCCCCGACCATCCAAGTGGTTGGGCACCATTACTTTCCCCCGTTTACAGCCCAAAATCCACCTATCATGGAACCCCCATCCAAGTGCTATACAGTCGTCATGGCTTGGGCGCTTTCTCCTCCTAATTCTCTCCCTCTAGGTATCTCTTGCCTTTTGGGTTAATTATCAATGGGAAAGTCAATTATCAATGGAAACACTGATAATTGCTCACTTTACTAATGTAATCCTGAGTGCATCCTAGTTCATTTTCACGGAGTTTACAAGTGTTGGGAGACGTGTTACTGGCAGCAATCTGCCATGAACTATTGTTCGCGGTCTCTTGAAATGTTCATTGTCTCCATAGAACGTCTCTTGTAACTTGTCCTGACCTTACTTGTGGTAATTCAAACATTTAGTTCCTAGCGATATGTACACACTGAGCGTGTACACATGTAAACACTGAGCGTGTACACGTGTTCGTATAGTGTGCTGAAATACATGTGCGCAGTGGTGTTAGTGTGCACGCGTGCTTGGTGAACTTAGACATGTGCACATGGTAGGTGTGTACACTTGCGCAGTTGGGCGTCTACATGGTGATGGTAGTGGGCGTCGTGCACGTGGTCGTGGAGTAAGGGGGGGGGGGGTGTAAACGTGGTGTATGTTGGCGTATACAGGTTGTGGTGGTAGCCATGTACACGTGGGGGTGTACACGTGGGGGTGTACACGTGGGGGTGTACACGTGGTGGTGTACACGTGGGGTGTACACGTGGGGGTGTACACGTGGTGGTGTACACGTGGTGGTGTACCCGTGGGGGTGTACACGTGGTGGGGTACCACGTGCAGGTGTACACAGTCACAGTTCACTGCCAGTTGCTCACTTCCCGTTTCTGGGGACCTGGAGCTGATTGGGAGGGTGGGGGGAGAAGAAGAAGGGAGAGGGGGGAGCAGGAGTGGATAGAATGATGTGACAAAGAGGGAATAATGATCAAAGCGGAAGAAGGAGGGGAATGGGGAAGAAAACAGAAGAAGAAGGACAGGAAGAAGAGAGAGAGAGGCTGGTGATGAGGTGGGAAGACGGGGGTGGGAGGGAGTGAACTCATTACATGAGTGGCAGGAGAGGAGGAGGAGGAGCATAGTGAGGGATAAAGCCACAAGGAGGGAGGAGGGAAGATGGCGGCGGGATGCGGAACATTGCAGAAGTCCTTCCTGGACCAGTGGACATCGGGGAGCCCTGGAGAGAGTCCCTAGGTCCTCCTACTCAAATAGGTAACTATGAACATAAGAATTAAAGCAACTGGCGAAGGGTCTATATCGACCCATACGTGGCAGCTTCTAATTATATTTCCCCACCCAAACTTATTCATATTTGTCTAAACTACGCTTGAAACCATCCAGGGATAATACTGCTATTATGTTACGCCGTAATTGCTTCCACAAATCAAATCAACAACCCTGTAGCGATGGCGAACCAGTATTTACCCAGGTCCTCTTTCAATCTATACTTATCCAACTGGATATCCATTGTTTCGTGTTCTGTCCAGTGTTGATAATATTCATAGACTTAATATCTGGTGAGGCCCGTCGTACACACCTGACTCAGGACATGTGCCGCGGTTAATGAAAAGTAATATATTAGGCTTATGATAATAGGAGTTATGTCAGATCATCAGGACAGGTGTGTGTTGGAACAGTCAAAATAGACCCCGGGCCAGGAGCTAAGGCACGACCAAATGAGACTATAGAATCAAACAACGTCTAATTACACAATGTCATCGTTTTAAACTTCGGCATGCTTTAATCAACATTTAAGAAATGTCCCCTCTTGTGCTATTTGAGTGGTAAATAAACAAAAATGACGCCAACAAAAAATTATCTTTGTGTATTTGTCTGACCACGATGTAGGCCAGACGCTAGGGGCTCGCCTCCTCAAACTTTGTAGGGTGACTGGTGGAGGGTCGGAAGACCTTTCATGGGGCGACTTCACACCGTCGGGGTTACAAAGCCCATCTAACAAACAGAGTAGCAGGAAAGAGTTCCGCCCCTCTGTATTATGGTATCTTCAGGCCACCGAGTTATAAAGGTTAAATATCCAGAAAGGAATCTACAGGGAAATAACAGTTCGGTTATATAGACTACGGCTAGTTACTGATGCAGCTGGGAGATTGGTGAACCCAGAGAGTGGAATGCATCTTCTGCCAAAAAATCACAGAAAAGCCACTACCTTACTATCTCCTGGAATGTGAAGCAAACCAGCGACCTTAGTAGAGCTTTAAGAGTCCCGAATCTTGCAGTAACCAGCTTGAAGCCATCAACACTTCCACTCTTCTGGTCAAAAAAGATGTCCAGCAGCTGGAGACACCTCATAAAGACTGTGAAGCAGTGTCCTCCCCCGTGATAGCAGCCACATAGTAAGTATTGACGATTAAATGCGAGCTCAGCACACAGTATATCCCTTCACGACCAAATCACCTTCACGGTCCAAAAAATTTTACCACTTACGGGCTATTACATGGCCGTGCCTACCGTCGTGGTGTTTAATGCTTTATCATCAGATCAATCTCTCCAAAGTCATGTGAGAAGTTCTTTGCGGACCGGTCCCAGCAGTCTGGTGTGTTCTGTCTCTGCGTCTACAGTATTATGTATTGTGTATTATGTATATTTTAGTGATCTCTAGGCTTGAAAGAAAAAAAAGTGTACTCACACACACACATCTGGGTCGGGGGGGGGGGGGCTGATAGCTGAGTGGACCAGAGCACCTGGACTTGTAATCATAGGGTCCGGTTCGATACCTGTTATGGCAGAATTTAAATGGGCAGAGTTTCTTTCACACCTGATGCCCCTGTTATCTTAGCAAGTAAATAGATACCCTGGGAGTTAGACAGCTGTTACGGGCTGCTTCCTGGGTGTGTGTGTGTGTGTGTGTAATAAATATATGTAATAGATATAATAGAGGAAAAAATAGATTGGTTAGAAAGGCGGGGTCCAAGAGCCTTAGCTCAATTCTGTAGAGAGAAATAGTGAAAAATAGTAACTCACAGACAGGACAGACAGCACAGTTGTAGTCTCAGGTTACCCCACCTTCACAGTATGTCCCGCGGGCCGTTCAACTCCCCCCCCCCCCCATCAACTCAAATTCCCCCCCCCATCCCCTGCCCCTCCCATCTCAGTCCTGTCTCGCGCGGCGTACACACCACAGATGTTCTTGCCATGGTCGGGCGCTACCTCCACAGCCCCGCCACTGCAAGTATCAACTGTTGTTACACGTGGTTATGTATTGACAGTCAGCGTGTGTATGCGTATACACACACGTGTAGAGGCGGGTTAGCGCATGTGGTCGATGCGTTCAGTGATCCCTGGCGGGACATAAATCCCAAGACCAGATTCATCTTAGCATATACACAACCTCTTACGAACCTGTACATCTTTCCTCAATCATGGCGGCTTTGTTTACTTTTACAAACAGTTTACAAGTTTTGAAACATCACATTTACGGTCATTATTGTTATAATAATGAACTAAACTAACTAACTATTGTTACAAACAATCTCGAGCGCTTTCGAGCTTACACACAGTTTAATAAATGTAAACAAAGTCGCCATGATGCAGGAAAGATGTACAGGTCTCGTAAGTGACTGCGTAAATGCTTGGTGAATGATGGCTATGGCGGGTGGATCTGCCACCGTCCTCTGCGCCTCGGCGTTGATCACGGCGTACCGTAAGGGAAGCAACGGCGGGTAAAGTTCATGTGTGATTGAAAGATACGGTTGTTAGCAAGGTTAATGAGGAGTTGGCCACGGGGTTGAGGCCGAGCCTCCCATCACCGTCAGTGGTGACGAGCTGACGGGTGTGAGAGAGAGAGAGAGAGAGGCATCATATAATATGTCCAGAGTAAGAGAGAGAGAGGCATCATATAATATGTCCAGAGTAGAGAGAGAGAGGCAGTCATATAATATGTCCAGAGAAGAGAGAGAGAGGCATCATATAATATGTCCAGAGTAGAGAGAGGCATCATATAATATGTCCAGAGTAGAGAGAGAGAGGCATCATATAATATGTCCAGAGAAGAGAGATGCATCATATAACACACCACCATATGGAAAATACTGGAGGGCCAGGGCCCCAAATCTACACAGTAAAATAACAACATACTGGAGTGAACGATATGGAAGAACATGCAGAATGCAGCCAGTGAACAATTGAGGTAATATAGGCACAATCAGAGAACACTGTATGAACATCAGAGGTCCACGGTTGTTCAACATCCTCCCTGCGAGTATAAGGATATTGCCGGAACAAAAGTGGAATTCTTAAAACAAAAAAAAAAACTGAACATTTGTCTAGTTAGGTTAGCACTCTGTATTGTGTAGTTTACTGGTGCATAGCCAGGGAGGAAGGTAGTGTTGTATGGAGCTCCACAAGCCAACAAACCATGTCTCCTTCACTAACACAAACTCACTTTAGCTTTTCTATATCCATACGTTACCGGGTTATTGAATACGTAATGTACTGAACATCTTGGATGCTGCCGGGATGTAAAGACCGCTCTCTCAGTTTAGATGCTTCTGGCTTCTTTCATTGTTTGATCTTGCTGTATAGTTATGATGTGTTTGTTGTTGTTTGTTTCTGCACTTCTCACGTGCCTCGTTACTCGATGTGCAGTATATTGTATTTTTTTTTTTTGTTGACAGTGGAAATGTTCCATTTTATGTGCCGATTATATATGTGTTTAGGCCGCTGATCCCAGTATTGGTGGGTCTCCATTCTTGAGAACTGTTGGTGGTGGTCTGGGCGTGCACCTGTGTCTTGCTGTGTGGCTGGGCGTGCACCTGTGTCTTGCTGTGTGGCTGGGCGTGCACCTGTGTCTTGCTGTGTGGCTGGGCGTGCACCTGTGTCTTGCTGTGTGGGTGGGCGTGCACCTGTGTCTTGCTGTGTGGCTGGGCGTGCACCTGTGTCTTGCTGTGTGGCTGGGCGTGCAGCTGTGTCTTGCTGTGTGGCTGGGCGTGCAACTGTGTCTTGCTGTGTGGCTGGGCGTGCACCTGTGTCTTGCTGTGTGGCTGGGCGTGCAGCTGTGTCTTGCTGTGTGGCTGGGCGTGCACCTGTGTGGCTGGGCGTGCACCTGTGTCTTGCTGTGTGGCTGGGCGTGTCTTCCCCCGCCCACTACCACCACCATTTTCCTCATTGCCGTGCACCGCCGCCTGCACCACCACCACCAACACTGACAACATCAACAACAGCAGCAGCAACATCAACAACTCCATCAACATCATCAAGAGCAGCAGGAACAACATCAGCAGCAGCAACATCAATAAGAGGAGCAGCAACATCAACAAGAGCAGCAGCAACATCAACAAGAAGAGCAGCAACATCAACAAGAGCAGCAGCAACATCAACAAGAGCAGCAGTAACATCAACAAGAGCAGCAGCAACATCAACAAGAGCAGCAGCAACATCAACAAGAGCAGCAGCAACATCAACAAGAGGAGCAGCAACATCAACAAGAGCAGCAGCAACATCAACAAGAGGCAGCAGCAACATCAACAAGAGCAGCAGCATCAACAAGAGCAGCAGCAACATCAACAAGAGCAGCAGCAACATCAACAAGAGCAGCAACAACATCAACAAGAGCAGCAACATCAACAAGAGGAGCGCAACATCAACAAGAGCAGCAACATCAACAAGAGCAGCAGCAACATCAACAAGAGGAGCAGCAACATCAACAGGAGGAGCAGCAACATCAACAAGAGGAGCAGCAACATCAACAAGAGCAGCAACATCAACAAGAGCAGCAGCAACATCAACAAGAGCAGCAGCAACATCAACAAGAGCAGCAACATCAACAAGAGCAGCAGCAACATCAACAAGAGGAGCAGCAACATCAAGAAGAGCAGCAACATCAACAAGAGGAGCAGCAACATCAACAAGAGCAGCAACATCAACAAGAGCAGCAGCAACATCAACAAGAGCAGCAACATCAACAAGAGCAGCAGCAACATCAACAAGAGCAGCAGCAACATCAACAAGAGGAGCAGCAACATCAACAAGAGCAGCAACATCAACAAGAGCAGCAACATCAACAAGAGCAGCAACATCAACAAGAGGAGCAGCAACATCAACAAGAGGAGCAGCAACATCAACAAGAGCAGCAGCAACATCAACAAGAGGAGCAGCAACATCAACAAGAGCAGCAACATCAACAAGAGCAGCAACATCAACAAGAGCAGCAACATCAACAAGAGGAGCAGCAACATCAACAAGAGGAGCAGCAACATCAACAAGAGCAGCAGCAACATCAACAAGAGGAGCAGCAACATCAACAAGAGCAGCAGCAACATCAACAAGAGCAGCAGCAACATCAACAAGAGCAGCAGCAACATCAACAAGAGCAGCAGCAACATCAACAAGAGCAGCAGCAACATCAACAAGAAGATCAGCAACATCAACAAGAGCAGCAACATCAACAAGAGGAGCAACATCAACAAGAGGAGCAGCAACATCAACAAGAGCAGCAGCAACATCAACAAGAGCAGCAGCAACATCAACAAGAGGAGCAGCAACATCAACAAGAGCAGCAGCAACATCAACAAGAGGCAGCAACATCAACAAGAGGAGCAGCAACATCAACAAGAGCAGCAGCAACATCAACAAGAGCAGCAGCAACATCAACAAGAGGAGCAGCAACATCAACAAGAGGAGCAGCACATCAACAAGAGCAGCAGCAACATCAACAAGAGCAGCAACAACATCAACAAGAGCAGCAACAACATCAACAAGAGCAGCAGCAACATCAACAAGAGGAGCAGCAACATCAACAAGAGCAGCAGCAACATCAACAAGAGCAGCAACATCAACAAGAGGAGCAGCAACATCAACAAGAGGAGCAGCATCAACAAGAGCAGCAGCAAGATCAACAAGAAGAGCAGCAACATCAACAAGAGGAGCAGCAACATCAACAAGAGGAGCAGCAACATCAAGAAGAGCAGCAACATCAACAAGAGCAGCAGCAACATCAACAAGAGGAGCAGCAACATCAACAAGAGCAGCAACATCAACAAGAGCAGCAGCAACATCAACAAGAGCAGCAGCAACATCAACAAGAGCAGCAGCAACATCAACAAGAGCAGCAACATCAACAAGAGCAGCAACATCAACAAGAGGAGCAGCAACATCAACAAGAGGAGCAGCAACATCAACAAGAGCAGCAACAACATCAACAAGAGGAGCAGCAACATCAACAAGAGCAGCAGCAACATCAACAAGAGGAGCAGCAACATCAACAAGAAGAGCAGCAACATCAACAAGAGCAGCAGCAACATCAACAAGAAGAGCAGCAACATCAACAAGAAGAGCAGCAAAATCAACAAGAAGAGCAGCAACATCAACAAGAGCAGCAGCAACATCAACAAGAGGAGCAGCAACATCAACAAGAGCAGCAACATCAACAAGAGCAGCAGCAACATCAACAAGAGCAGCAGCAACATCAACAAGAGCAGCAACATCAACAAGAGCAGCAGCAACATCAACAAGAGGAGCAGCACATCAACAAGAAGAGCAGCAACATCAACAAGAAGAGCAGCAACATCAACAAGAGCAGCAACATCAACAAGAGCAGCAGCAACATCAACAAGCAGCAGCAGCAACATCAACAAGAGCAGCAGCAACATCAACAAGAAGAGCAGCAACATCAACAAGAAGAGCAGCAACATCAACAAGAAATGCAGCAACATCAGCAAGAAGAGCAGCAACATCAACAAGAAGAGCAGCAACATCAACAAGAGCAGCAACATCAACAAGAGCAGCAGCAACATCAACAAGAGGAGCAGCAACATCAACAAGAGCAGCAACATCAACAAGAGCAGCAGCAACATCAACAAGAGGAGCAGCAACATCAACAAGAGCAGCAGCAACATCAACAAGAGCAGCAGCAACATCAACAAGAGCAGCAACATCAACAAGAGCAGCAACATCAACAAGAGGAGCAGCAACATCAACAAGAGCAGCAGCAACATCAACAAGAAGAGAATCAACATCAACAAGAAGAGCAGCAACATCAACAAGAAGAGCAGCAACATCAACAAGAAGAGCAGCAACATCAACAAGAGCAGCAGAAACATCAACAAGAAGAGCAGCAACATCAACAAGAGCAGCAGCAACATCAACAAGAGCAGCAGCAACATCAACAAGAGGAGCAACATCAACAAGAGGAGCAGCAACATCAACAAGAGCAGCAGCAACATCAACAAGAGCAGCAGCAACATCAACAAGAGGAGCAGCAGCACATCAACAAGAGCAGCAGCAACATCAACAAGAGGAGCAGCAACATCAACAAGAGCAGCAGCAACATCAACAAGAGGAGCAACATCAACAAGAGGAGCAGCAACATCAACAGAGCAGCAGCACATCAACAAGAGCAGCAGCAACATCAACAAGAGGAGCAGCAACATCAACAGAGGAGCAGCAACATCAACAAGAGCAGCAACAACATCAACAAGAAGAGCAGCAACATCAACAAGAGGAGCAGCAACATCACAAGAGGAGCAGCACACATCAACAAGAGCAGCAACAACATCAACAGAGCAGCAGCAACATCAACAAGAGGAGCAGCAACATCAACAAGAGCAGCAGCAACATCAACAAGAGCAGCAACATCAACAAGAGGAGCAGCAACATCAACAAGAGGAGCAGCAACATCAACAAGAGCAGCAGCAACATCAACAAGAAGAGCAGCAACATCAACAAGAGGAGCAGCAACATCAACAGAAGAGCAGCAACATCAACAAGAGCAGCAGCAACATCAACAAGAGGAGCAGCAACATCAAGAAGAGCGCAACATCAACAAGAGCAGCAGCAACATCAACAAGAGGAGCAGCAACATCAACAAGAGCAGCAACATCAACAAGAGCAGCAGCAACATCAACAAGAGCAGCAGCAACATCAACAAGAGCAGCAGCAACATCAACAAGAGCAGCAACATCAACAAGAGCAGCAACATCAACAAGAGGAGCAGCAACATCAACAAGAGGAGCAGCAACATCAACAAGAGCAGCAACAACATCAACAAGAGGAGCAGCAACATCAACAAGAGCAGCAGCAACATCAACAAGAGGAGCAGCAACATCAACAAGAAGAGCAGCAACATCAACAAGAGCAGCAGCAACATCAACAAGAAGAGCAGCAACATCAACAAGAAGAGCAGCAAAATCAACAAGAAGAGCAGCAACATCAACAAGAGCAGCAGCAACATCAACAAGAGGAGCAGCAACATCAACAAGAGCAGCAACATCAACAAGAGCAGCAGCAACATCAACAAGAGCAGCAACATCAACAAGAGCAGC
>WNGS01042707.1:14494293-14503217 GCA_020271785.1 Procambarus virginalis
TCTGTGAGTAAAAGAGAGGAACTAGAGTCAACTGTAGCGACCAAATATTAAGGACTGGAGGCCGTAGCCGGCGAGTGGAAGATCGGATATAAGAGTCAAGATGGACAAGGGCGCCGCCTCCACCGCTGCTGACGAAGATGAGACTGTGAGGGGCGTCCTGCTTTTCCCCGCCCCTGTCTGAGCTTTGACAACCCAACCACTACCTACATCTCCTACAGGCTATAGGTAGTCTACCTGGGTAGTGGGTCGACTTATTGAAGGTTGTCTTAATTGTTTTCCTAGATACTCCCTACACCACTATCGCCACCCCCCTCAGCACCACAACCACCCCCATCACCACCACTACTACTGGTATCAACCACCACTACCACGGCCTCCAGGACCACTACCCAGGTCGTGGTGCCCCGTGAGTGCCCCCAGCAGGGCATGATCACCATGAGCCCCTCGCCACAGACCGACGGAGCCAAGACCCCGCCCACCGCCACCACGCCCACCAAGGCCCCCAGCATCAAGGCCGCGCCTCCTACGCCCACGCCCGCAGGCTACACAGTGGGCGGCAAGGGGGAGGCGAACAAGGGCGTGGCGGAGAAGACTGTCCATCTAGCCGAGGCTCACACCAGAGTCTTTGACGCTTTTCACGGGCCTTCAATCGACAGAATGTCCAGTTTGAGAAAGGTAAGTGTTTAGGTAAGAGTTTAGGTAAGTGTTAAGGTAAGTGATGCTCCTGGGGAAGGTAAGTGTTTCGGAAGGTGTTCCTTGGGGAAGCTTAGGGGGTAAGTGGTGTTCCTGGGACAGGTAAGTGTCATTAGAAATGTGTGATGATGAACAGTGTCATCTGTGCACACCTGAATATTGATGATTTAGTTTTAGAGGGACTTTCATTGTTCTCTCATCGAGCTCATATATGTATTCTCTCATCTAAGATCTTGACATTCTTCCTGGAGACATGTTCACTACATAGAAGGTCACTGAAATGCGTCGTCTTTATTACTGTCATTTAGCTCATTCTGTCATTTTGTTCCATACTGTCACTGGTATAATTGGTATTGGTTGTGTTATCAAAATTTGTGTTTTGTTTAGCATTTTAGATTAATTTTGTTGTGACTTATAGTTATATGTGCTCATTGAGCTGGGCCACTGCTGCAGTGATATACTTTTATTTCCTGTGTATGTTGTCGTTTGTTTAGCTGGTAGAGCATCTTAAGCATGTAATTAAATTAATTTTGGGTCTCCTGCGAGGGTATGCGCGACAGGAACATACAGAGACAAACAGAGAGAGACAGACAGAGAGAGAGAAAGACAGAGAGACAGACAGAGAGAGACATACAGAGAGAGACAGAAAGACAGAGACAGAAGAGAACTATCAGGAGAAAGCGCCAAGCCATTAGGACTATTTACCACTGGGAGGGGAGAGAGAGAAAGAGACTCACAGAGTGGGAGAGAGAGAGAAAAAACGAGAGATAGATGGAAATGTAGTAGAGGTATTATTGACACTGTATAGCAGGGTTGGTGACATTTGTATATATTTATATCTACGTTTATGGTAGTTGATAAAGTCGTATCTCTCAGCGCCCCGGGTGACTATGGACCCGACGGGTCTCTTAGCTCTCAAACACTCTCACTATAGAAAACTTTTTCTCAGTTGAATGGCTCATTATTATGCAAATGCTGGAATTTAGTGTGGAGGCGGCCATGACAGGCCTGTGTCCTCTTCCTGTAGGACGCTGTAGCTTCCTGTAGTCGTGTAGCTCGTTATTGACGCTGTTCCTTCATCCTGATAACGAAGACGTTAATGTGTATCGAGCAAAGTTAAGGTCTTGTCATTCTTCCTGGAGACATGTTCACTACATGGAAGGTCACTGAAATGCGACCCCTGAAGTTATCAGGCGAAAGCTCTACGCTGGTACGACTATATAGCAGCACTTGGAAGTAATACAAGAACAAGGAGCTGGGATAAGACGGAGGGAAGGAACGTTAACTAACCACTTGGACTGTCAGGGATCGAACACGGACCTGCCAGAGGCGAGGGCGTCGCTGTACCCACCAATCCAACTGGTGTCACATTGGCTTCTTGTATTGACATAGACGGGTTTGGCTATTTCTTCAAGCTAGCTTCCCCTAGTCTGTTGCACCTTTGATGATTATCTTTGTATCATAAGACCGAATATTGATGCCATTGACAGCGAGAGTGACAGCTGTAATGACAATGCTGCCTTTGGTATTGTCTTATATTGTGTGTGCCTGTATTAGACCCTTCCGGGGTTATGGTTAAGGTTGATAATCGAGAGTAACAGGTGGTTCGTATTTTTCAGCAGTGGAATGCCACACACACCATGTGGGTGTATGTGGGCCACACACACACACATGTGGGTGTATGTGGGCCACACACACATGTGGGTGTATGTGGCCACACACACATGTGGGTGTATGTGGGCCACACACACATGTGGGTGTATGTGGGCCACACATGTGTGGGTGTAGGTGGGCCACACACACACATGTGGGTGTATGTGGGCCACACATGTGTGGGTGTAGGTAACCCCAACATATGTCGGGGCAGGTGAACACTGTTATGGAACACCATCACACCGAGTGGTAATTGGTCACACCATACTACCATGTGATAAACTTTAACAACCAGGGGAAACAAGGCCGATAGTAGTTAAGTCTTGTTACGGCACCGGGCTGCACGGCAGTTGGCGGGAGGTGAGCCACCAATCACAGCCGCCGGTGACGACCTGACCCCAGGTCAATAAGGGCAGAGCAAGTCCTGCCTCACAGTCCATGGAACAGTTAACCTCTGACCAAAGCTTCGCCAATCCCCTACACGCAAGAGTCATGTTCTAGCTGAGCTGGAAGATATCGTGGTCCTAGAGGAATGTTTGACTAGATATCTTTGTGAAGGTTATCTTCCGTATTTTAAGGTGTGTGACAAGTAACAAGAAGATTTGGCGTACCGTTCGCGTGATACAAGATTGGATTCCCGTTGGATCTACATTTATGAGATGCTGTAAGACGTTTACAGTGTGCTCGTCGGTGGTACAGGAACATACAGTGAGGTATATATTTACACCCAAGTAACTGTAAGTCGAGACATTGTATATAATATCAACAGTAAGACAAGGACCGAGTAAAACATAGGGCAACCAGGTGTCGCCAGTAAATACTTACCACATCAATGTGTTGAACATTGACATAGTCCAGATAAGCTTACAGTGTATACAAGAGTGTGTGTATCAAGATAAATATAGTGGGGGGGGGGGTGATTTAAAAGATATTTGCATATTATTGTATTTCCCCAAAGTCATCGAGAGACATCATTTTCTGTTAAGACACGCCACAGACATCATAAGTAAGTCACACCTGACCAGGGGCCAGATTCACGAAGCAGTTACGCAAGCACTTACGAACCTGTCCATCTTTTCTCAATCGTTAGCGGCTTTGTTTACAGTTATTAAACAGTTAATGAGCTCCGAAGCACCAGGACGCTGTTTATAATAATAACAACAGTTGGATGGGAAGTTTTCATGCTTGTAAATTGTTTAATAAATGTAACCAAAGCCGTCAAAGATTGAGGAAAGATGTACACGTTCGTAAGTACTTGCGTAACTGCTTCGTGAATCTGGCCCCAGTCTGGTAGATTTTGGCTCTGACAACACTATATGAAGACCTCGGGTAAACTGAAATACAGATACCACTTTTATTATATATATATATATATATATATATATATATATATATATATATATATATATATATATATATATATATGTTTGGGTTTTATTCTCAAACGGAGGTTCGATCCCAGCCTAGGTGAGGGCAGGTGGCTCTTAATGTAGGCCACAATGGTGGGAGTCTCTTAATGTTTACCGTTGCTGTCTGGCCATCTCTCCTAGATGTCTTCTTAGTAAAAAAATATCGTGATAATCTGACCCATTCCCCCGCTCTCTTCTCCCCCCTCCCCCTGCTCTCTTCCCCCTCCCCCTGCTCTCTTCCCCCCCTCCCTGCTCTCTTTCCCCTCCCCCTGCTCTCTTCCCCCCCTCCCCCTCACCCCTACCACGTGCGATTGATATCATTCTAAATTAGATGCAGCGGTGAGTGTGGCACTGTGGCTGGCTGCACAGGTACAATGTGCTCGGCACAGTGATGTGCCTCACATTTGGGGAGGTGCACTGTACCCTGGGGAGGTGCACTGTACTCTGGGGAGGTGCGCTCTACCCTGGGAGGTGCACTCTACCCTGGGGAGGTGCACTGTACCCTGGGGAGGTGCACTCTACCCTGGGGAGGTGCACTGTACCCTGGGGAGGTGCACTGTACTCTGGGGAGGTGCACTCTACCCTGGGAGGTGCACTCTACCCTGGGGAGGTGCACTCTACCCTGGGGAGGTGCACTCTACCCTGGGGAGGTGCACTCTACCCTGGGGAGGTGCACTGTACCCTGGGGAGGTGTACTCTACCCTGAGAAGGTGCACTCTACCCTGAGAACGGCCTGGGAAGACAAGAGTTGGTGGCGGTATTGTCAGCTGGGTGTCTACTGCAAGATGAATATCAGCACTCGTATTCATCAAGCACTTAGTGTCCACTTGCGAAACCTCTACATCTTAGATGCTTGATTAGTAATTATTAAAGAGTTATGAGCTCCGAAGCGTTACGAGGTTGTCTATACAAAACATAACATTGGGTTAAAGTTCAATTCTCCAAATTGTTTAATAAATAAAGACTAAGCCGCCATGGTCGAGGAAAGATGCACAGGTTTCGTAAATGGTTCAAGAACGTGACCCAAGTGTTTAAAGTGGGACGTGTGGTGGTGTCGGGGGCGGAGGGCGGCTGGGCAGGAGACCAGAGATATAACGGGCTCACAAGGAATGCTTTGATGCTTCCAGTATCTCCTGTTGATGGTGAAGGGGAGAGGGGGGGGGAGCTTGGCACCCATCGCTGGCACTCGTTTGTAGGAAGCCATTGCACTTATCAGAATGGGTAAACATTACTGGCACACATTTTTACCGTCTGGTGGCATCGTTGGTCAAAAGCCCCTGGCACCCATCACTAGATCAGACAGTGATACCGATTATGACCGGCCCGTCATTGTCGGGAAGTTGGCACTGGTTCACTCTACTGGTAGGTATGGGGGTCATTAGTGAGTGTGCCACAGCTTAACCCACTTCGGTCCCCTCCCTACCTGGTCTGGCAGCCCCCTCCTGCGGGTACTTGGGGGTTGGAGGACGCCAGAGGGCGGGGGGGGGGGGGGGAGCGTCGTAGAGAGCTGGGGAAGACGGGGGAGTTCATAAAAAAAGAGAGTGAGTAGGGTATTTGTGACGCTCTTGTTGCGGCGATGTGCAGCTGTTCTCCTCGTGTTGTGTGGCTCCCATGGTGGTCTGTGTTATAACTTGTAGCTGCTTGGTTTACAAGGTAACTACGGCTCTCATTCCCACCCCCCCTCATGTCCTTACCCTTGTTTATACACCCCCCCCCCCCCTCACAACCTGTCCTCATCCTTATTCCTCCTTCCTCCTCACAACCTGTCCTCACGCCAAGTACCCAGTACGGGTGGTCAATAAGTGGAATGTACTGAAAGAAGAAGTTGTGAACGTCACCTCCTTCCACAACTTTAAGGCCAGATTAGACAAAGAATTTTAACGTCAAAATAGTTAAGTTGTAATGCAGCTGATACAATAGGCTCGTAGGCGGAGCATAATGAGTTAGACCTCTCTTCCCCGTAGTCACTGATAGGCAGATACGACCATTTTTGGCGCTGTCGACCCATAATGCCTATCAAATAGTACGAGCGTGTTTCCCCTCCCTCCACACACGTACTTACACATATATATGCATATATCATCGCCACAGACTGAAGGCGGATTAGGAGCTCATCCCGAACCTACTATGACCGCCCACTTCCACCCACCAGTCACCCTGCAAAGTTTAGTGAACCTAGCCCCAAGAATTTGGCTTCCAACCTTTAATAAACAAAACTCAGACATATATATATATATATATATATATATATATATATATATATATATATATATATATATATGTATATATATATATATATATATATATATATATATATATATTAATTATATATATATATATATATATTACACTGTAGATATATAAAGACTAGACAGTAATATAGCCCTGCGTGTCTTTCAATTTTTGTGGAGTTGTTAAGTATGTCATGATACACTTAATGTGTGGAAATGGTGGTGTTTACGACAGTGACCAACCCCCCTGTTAGTGTTTTGTGTATGTGAGTAAGGTTCATAAATATGAGAGCAACGCGTATCTCGTTTTTCTGGACTACTAATGTAGGTGTCGTGAGTGTAGAGGCAACACACACATCATTGTCTCTACAGCCATTTATAGTTGACACAGGTCGCATCGTACTCAAAGACAACGGATATTAAAACCTGTTCTAACTTTATCCAACCTATCCTACCGTACCCTTAACCTTACCCAACTGTAGGTACCAGAGCCTAACCTTACCTAAGCCAGACCAACCCAACGGTACCTAAAGGTAATACATCCTAACATTACGATATTTGTGTGTTTTAATAGTCGGAAAAGCACTTTTGAGTGAAATAGTCTTGTGTTGTGATTGACAACACCCCCCCCCCCCCTCGTCTTACCTGGTAGTACCCACAACTGTTGTTGATCCTGTGACAAACATCTTAACTCCTGTGACTGCCGGGACATGTTCTCTGAAATGCCATGTTCTTAGAAACTTCAACGTGTTACGAACGCTGCCACGTGTCCACGTGGCACCAGAGCAACTACTACGTGCCACACTGGGACCCTCCCCCCCCTCCTCCCCCCCACACCCAGCAGTCCAGGGATTGGGAATCACAGTGACGTGATTGATCAATATCTGGTCATTAATAAGTGGTGGCTTGTGGTGAGTAATGTCTCTGGAGATGTACGCTTGATAGCACTTCCCTTTAGTGGTCATTAATATCACATTATAAGTAAACTAATTTGTTAATTTAGTTGCCTACACATTTAATTAAAATTGTGTTTTGGAAATTAATTTGCTACTGGCAGTAATTTGCGTTAGACAAATTATATCCCGTTTTTTTTTCTTGTAATAATAATAATAATAATATTAATAATAATAATTAATAATTTTTATTATAATAAGAATATTATAATATTCTATATATCAGACCTACTTTCCATCACCGTAAAATGAATCTATAAACGTTAGGTTTTTTCTAAACTTAATTTCTTAATCTTTCCTCAATTTTTCTTAGTCCTACTCGGCTTCCCCAACCGAGACTTCTTCACTAATTAGAACCTCGGAGGGTTCTGGGCATTTCTTGAAAATTACGGATTTTAAGCTTTTGGTTAATGCCTCCAGCAAAAGTGGTCCAACCACTTGGGGTGAACGGTAGAGCGACGGTCTCGCTTCATGCAGGTCGGCGTTCAATTCCCGATCGTCCAAGTGGTTGGGCACCATTTCCTTCCTTCCGTCTTATCCCAAATCCTTATCCTGACCCTTTCCCAGTGCTATATAGTCGTAATGGCTTTCCCCGTTTCCTCCTGATAGTTCCCTTCCAGTAAAATTTACCTTTTTTTTAAGAATTTGTAAAGTTTTTGTGCTAATAAGCCTTAATTTAATGTTGGTGATTTGTGGATTGGCTTGTTTACTTGATACACACATGTTTAGCAAAGTTGGCCCTGTAAAGTTGGGTCCTGCGTTTTCTTTTTTCTTTTTTCCTTGATTCTTTGTTCTTCTTCTTGAGTGGAAGAGAAGGGATAGTATGGGATGGGAGAGGTGACCACAGGTTGGATGGGCCAGATAAAATATAAGGTAACGTCGATGGACCCAATTTTTTTTATTGAAACTGGAGAGGAAAATCGGGTTTTGTTTTCAGGACTTGGAGTATTACACGCCTTCTTACTCACCTCTAGCTCTTGGGCCCCGTCACTCGCCCTACAGTCGGAGAGGAAAATCGGGTTTTGTTTCAGGACTTGGAGTATATCACACGCCTTCTTACTCACCTTTAGCTCTTGGGCCCCGTCACTCGCCCTACAGTCGGAGAGGAAAATCAGGTTTTGTTTTCAGGACTTTGTTGTTTCAGATATTACACGCCTTCTTACTCACCTTTAGCTCTTGGGCCCCGTCACTCGCCCTAAGTCTGCTGGTGTACACGTTCCCAAGTCTCGTGGTATATTGTTGTCATATCAACACTTGAAGCAGCATAATGAGTCTGCCTCCACCACTTCTTAGTTCATTAATATTTAATTACTATTTATAATACCCCTGTGGTTCCTGTATGTATACTCACCTACTTGTACTTCCAGGGTCACACATCTGCTCTTAATGCCTGTCGACATCATTAATTCAATGCGGTGAATCGTTTCACGCGTTATCTTATCGTTTTTACTATTAAAGTGGTGTATGGAATTGGCTTCAATAGCTCCTCGTGTTTCAGTTTCCAATTATGTTCCTCCCGTTTAATGTTCTTTAATTTGAACATGCTTCTATATCTACTTTGTCGATTCCCCTTAGTATCTTGTACGTCGTATCATGTTTGCCGTATTCCTCCTTTCCTCCGTGTAGTGATACCCAGTTCATTCAGTTATTCTTCATAGCTCAGTCCCCTTAGCTCAGGAACGAGTCCTATTGCATGTTTTTGTACTTTTTCTACTTTTGTTTCTTTATGTAGGGGTTCCATGCTGGGGCTGCATACTCACTAATAGGTCCTAGAGAACAACATATACAGGGTTCGAAAAGGATCTCTGTCCAAGTACCTGAAGGATAACCGGACGGTTGTCAGTACAGTATGTGCGGCCTCGTTAATCTGTTGAAGAGTGTCAGAGGCAGTACTATGGTTGACAGCACGAGGCATGGGGGAATTGTGTGAAACCCCGGTTAGGCTTCAGTGGAAGCCTCGGAACCCTCGTGTAACATTACCAACA
>WNGS01042707.1:14518201-14531571 GCA_020271785.1 Procambarus virginalis
GATGCGCGCGCGTGTGTGTGTGTGTGTAAGAGAGAGAGAGAGAGAGAGGAGAGAGAGAGAGAGAGAGAGAGAGGGGAGAAGAGAGAGAGAGAGAGAGTTTGTGTGTGTGTGTTTAAGAGAGAGAGAGAGGAGAGAGAGAGAGAGAGAGAGACAGACAGACAGAGGATAAACAATACCTGAGCGTGGAAGATGCAGGAGACAGATCATTAATAAGGGTGTTTGAGGAAGCCAGTTAGGCGCTGGAGCGAATATTCAAGAGTAAGTGATGTAGGGTGAAGCCAACTAGAGTGTGGCTTGTTTCACAGTGTACGGCCATTGTACACCAGTGTTTGCTGACGATGCCAAAATTAGGAGACCGATTAAGACAGGATGACAGCACGAGGCTTCCAGATGACCTGAACAAACTGAAGGAATGCTTCAAGAAATGGTTATTAGATATTAACCCGAGCAAATGTAATGAAGATAGGTTGTAGGGAGCTGGATGCCTGATAAAAGGTACTATTTCGGAAATTAAATTCTTCAAGAATCAGAGAGAGAGAGAGAAAGACCTGCAGGGTTGGTATCACGCCAAACCTGTCCCCCGAAGTCCATATCAAAGGATATCATCAGCAGCATATGCCAGGTTAGCCAACATAAGAACTGCCTTTAGAAACTTGCATAAGGAATTATTTAGAACCTTGTATACCACATATGTCAAACCAATCCTGGATATGGACTCCAGCTCCAACATGGAGTCCCATATCTCGTCAAGCACAAGACTAAATAGGAGAAAGTTCAGAAGTTTGCCACTAGAACACGAACTGAGGGGTATGAGCTACACGGAGAGACTACGGGAACTAAACCTCACGTCGCTGGACAGAAGAGTTAGGGGAGACATGATCACCACATACAAGATTCTCAGAGGAATTGACAGGGTAGGGAAGGTAATTATCAGGGAAAGCACCAGCTCATTACGACTATATAGCACTTGGAACGGGTCAGAATAAGAGATTTGGATGAGACGAGCGGGAAGAGGAATGGTACCCAATCCTACTGGACGGTCGGGATTGAACGCCGACCTGCATGAAGGAGACCGACGCTCTACCGTCCAGCCAAGTGGTTGGGCGACTTGACAGGTTAGATAAAGACAGTTTATTTAACACAAGGGGCCCACGCACTAGGGGACACAGGTGGAAATTGAGTACTCAAATGAGCCATCTTCAAGAGAAAACTGGACTGTTTTCTAAGAGAAGTACCGGATCAGCCGGGTTGTGGTGGGTATGTGGGCCTGCAGGCCGCTCCAAGCAACAGCCTGGTGGACCAAACTCTCACAAGTCGAGCCTGGCCTCCGGCCGGGCTTGGGGGGTAGAAGAACTCCCAGAAGCCCATCAAGCAGGTAGCCATAGAGACATTAGAAAGAAGATTTTTAGTGTCCGAGTAGATAACAGATGGAATGCATTAAGTAGTGATGTGGTGGAGGCTGACTCCATACACAGTTTCAAGTGTAGATTTGATAGAGCCCAGTAGGCTCAGAAAGCTGTACATCAGTTGATTGACAGTTGAGAGGCGGGACGAAGCTCAATCCCCGCAAGCACAACTAGGCTAGTACACAGAGAGCGAGCTCTTCCTTGCAAGCACATGTAGGTAACTACTTCTAGGTGGCTAACAACACGCGAGCTTCATATGGTGTTATACATTGTTCAGTGTATATATATATATATATGTATGTATACCAAAGGACTCGTTTGTACATTTCCACAACCCTTGTTCAGAATTTAACGAGCATTTAACAGTTAACTCGGAGGAGAGAGAGCGTGTTTTGACCAATCTCCAGAACAGCGTGTCAGCAAGGCGGACAGTCCGCCGGCTCTTATGATTCACACTATACATTTATACAACATTTTGCTTCATTTCCGCACTTTCATCATCTACAATGGTTGAATGACATCACACTGTCGTGATGCATCTTGGCTCTTCTTCACCCACCCTCTTTCTTTCCTTCTCTTTTCTAACCCTTTCCCATATATTCTCTCCTTTTTTCTACCCTCTCCTACTCAGTTCTCCCCCCCCCCCCCCGCCTGTTCCTTGGCCCACGGAGCCTCCCTGCCCTTCCATCCCGCCGTCACCGGTGCTGTTCCACCGTGTCGTCCCTCACCTGTGATTTGTGTTCCTGGTCACCCAGGTGGTCAGGTCCCCGAGGACAGCCCCGCTCCGTGTTCTGTGTCAGCTTGGTGTAGGCGCCTCTGGCCTCTGCTTGCTTGGTCTAGGCCCCTCTGGCCTCTGCTTGCTTGGTCTAGGCGCCTCTGGTCTCTGCTTGCTTGGTCTAGGCCCCTCTGGCCTCTGCTTGCTTGGTCTAGGCGCCTCTGGCCTCTGCTTGCTTGGTCTAGGCCCCTCTGGTCTCTGCTTGCTTGGTCTAGGCGCCTCTGGCCTCAGCTTGCTTGGTCTAGGCGCCTCTGGTCTCTGCTTGCTTGGTCTATGCGCCTCTAGCCTCTGCTTGCTCTGCAGGGTACTCCCTCTAGGTCACTTAAATATCTTCAGGTGTGACCAGTGACTGGGTGGGTGAACCCGCGAAGTGGTTCGTTTGTAATGTAAATCAGTAACTCTGTTATTTACAAAACAATGAATCGTTTTATTGCAAAACAGCAGGTCGACTCGTTCATTTACAAAACAGAATTGGACGCTTCTTCATGTGCCAAAGTTGTTGACATGACTCATTAAGAAGACAAATTCACCCACCACAACACCGGCAGTTTGCACCATATTACCCCCTTAACAGTGTGCTTGTCTGGTGGTGTCTACGGGGAGCGAGTCTCAGCTCTAGAGCCCCGCCTCATTGTACCTGGTGCAGTTGTGCCTCCCAACTTCCCACTCCTGCGTCATATTGGCTTCTGAAGCTGTGATTGGTGGCTGCTTCTACCACTAACAGTTCAAGGTCATTCCACTCGTTAACTACTCTCACTCCATACCAGTGTGTATTTACTACTTGTGTCTGCAGAATAGAGCTGTTAGCTCTTGGACCCCGCCTTTCTAAAAATCTATTTTTACTGCATATCTTCTAACACACACACACACTCTAACACACACACACTCTAACACACACACACTCTAACACACACACACACTCTAACACACACACATCCTGAGGAAGCAGCCCGTAGCAAATATCTACGGGCTCACCATAGCCCGTGCTACTTGGAACTTTGTTCTAGGTAGCGAATCTTTAACAAATACAACAGCCCGTAGCAGCTGTCTAACTCTCAGGTACCTATTTGCTGCTAGGTGAGGGATGAGGTATCAGGGTGAATGGAATGGAATTATCAGGGGAAAGCACCAAGTCATTACGACTATATAGCACTTGGAAGGGGTCAGGATAAGGATTTGGCATGGGACGGCGGGAGGAGAGGAATGGTGCCCAACCTCTTGGACGGTCGGGGATTGAACGCCGACCTGCATGAAGAGAGAGACCGACACTCTACCGTCCAGCCAAAGTGGTAGGGGGCATCAGGGTGAAAGAAACTCTGCTCATGTTGCGTGTGTTTGTCTTTATACAATGTCCATCTCACCAAATATAGTTTCCGGAAGTTTTGTTTCAGCCTTTTGGTCTCACTTGTCAATCATCTCAATTATTTGGTCTCAATTATCAATCAAATGATGAATAGAATTCAAAGCACTTTAGCATCAATTATATCTATATTTGAATGAAGTCTTCTACGATCAGTTTACTTCATAATGCATTCTATTTGTTCACAATTCTACACTAATTTTAGTTTTCTAATGTCTCTCTAGGTCATTTGGGTGCTCAGTTTCACATTGTTTGGGTACCACCTATTCCAAATATTGTCTTGTCCTCCCTGTCTATTACCTCGAGGATTGTGTATGTAGTAATTATGGCTCCCATAACTCCTTTATCTTCCAGTGGTGTGTGTGTGTGTGTGTGTGTGTGTGTGTGTGTGTGTGTGTGTGTGTGTGTGTGTGTGTGTGTGTGTGTGTGTGTGTGTAATCACCTAGTTGTACTCACCTAGTTGTGCTTGCGGGGGTTGAGCTCTGGCTCTTTGGTCCCGCCTCTCAACCGTCAATCAACAGGTGTACAGTTTCCTGAGCCTATTGGGCTCTATCATATCTACACTTGAAACTGTGTATGGAGTCAGCCTCCACCACATCGCTTCCTAATGCATTCCATTTGTCAACCACTCTGACACTAAAAAAGTTCTTTCTAATATCTCTGTGGCTCATTTGGGCACTCAGTTTCCACCTGTGTCCCCTAGTGCGTGTGCCCCTTGTGTTAAACAGCCTGTCTTTATCAACCCTGTCGATTCCCCTGAGAATCTTGAATGTGGTGATCATGTCCCCCCTAACTCTTCTGTCTTCCAACGAAGTGAGGTTTAATTCCTGTAGTCTCTCCTCGTAGCTCATACCTCTCAGCTCGGGTACTAGTCTGGTGGCAAACCTTTGAACCTTTTCCAGTTTAGTCTTATGCTTGACTAGATAGGGACTCCATGCTGGAGCCGCATACTCCAGGATTGGTCTGACATATGTGGTATATAATGTTCTGAAAGATTCCTTACACAAGTTTCTAAAGGCCGTTCTTATGTTAGCCAACCTGGCATATGCTGCTGATGTTATCCTCTTGATATGAGCTTCAGGGGACAGGTCTGGCGTGATATCAACCCCCAGGTCTTTCTCTCTCTCTGACTCTTGAAGTATTTCATCTCCCAAATGATACCTTGTATCTGGTCTCCTGCTTCCTACCCCTATCTTCATTACATTACATTTGCTTGGGTTAAACTCTAACAGCCATTTGTTCGACCATTCCTGCAGCTTGTCCAGGTCTTCTTGAAGCCTCAAGCTGTCCTCCTCTGTCTTAATCCTTCTCATAATTTTGGCGTCGTCAGCAAACATTGAGAGGAATGAGTCTATACCCTCTGGGAGATCATTTACGTATATCAGAAACAGGATAGGTCCAAGTACAGAGCCCTGTGGGACTCCACTGGTGACTTCACGCCAGTCTGAGGTCTCACCCCTCACTGTAACTCTCTGCTTCCTATTGCTTAGGTACTCCCTTATCCACTGGAGCGCCCTACCTGTTACTCCTGCCTGTTTCTCCAGCTTATGCATCAACCTTTTATGGGGTACTGTGTCAAAGGCTTTCCGACAGTCCAAAAAAATGCAGTCCGCCCACCCTTCTCTTTCTTGCTTAATTTTTGTCACCTGATCGTAGAATTCTATCAAGCCTGTAAGGCAAGATTTACCCTCCCTGAACCCATGTTGATGGGTTGTCACGAAGTCTCTTCTCTCCAGATGTGTTACTAGGTTTTTTCTCACAATCTTCTCCATCACCTTGCATGGTATACAAGTTAAGGACACTGGCCTGTAGTTCAGTGCCTCTTGTCTGTCACCCTTTTTGTATATTGGTACTACATTAGCAGTCTTCCATATTTCTGGTAGGTCCCCCGTTTCCAGTGACTTACTATACACTATGGAGAGTGGTAAGCAAAGTGCTCCTGCACACTCTTTCAATACCCATGGCGAGATTCCATCCGGCCCAACAGCTTTTCTCACATCCAGCTCCAATAGGTGCTTTTTGACCTCATCTCTTGTAATTTCGAACCTATCCAAGGTCACCTGGTTTGCTGCCACCTCTCCCAGCGCCGTGATATCTCCCTGTTCTATTGTAAAGACCTCCTGGAACCTTTTGTTGAGTTCTTCACACACCTCTTTGTCATTGTGTGTGTGTGTGTGTGTGTGTGTGTGTGTGTGTGTGTGTGTGTGTGTGTGTGTGTGTGTGTGATTTACCTCAAGCTCTGTGGGGGAGATTGTCGCTTCTATGATCAATAACCTATAACCAGCAATCTATAACCCGTAATGAGGGTTATTGTTGTGAGCCAGGATATTAATTACCTCAAGACTCATTTCAACCATTAAAAATCGAACCCTGCTTTCCCCTCCAAGACATCCCGCGCATGTGTGTGTAATTACCTAAGTGTAGTTACAGGATGAGAGCTACGCTCGTGGTGTCCCGTCTTCCCAGCACTCTTTGTCATATAACACTTTGAAACTACTGACGGTTTTGGCCTCCACCACCTTCTCACTTGGCTAGTTCCAACCCGTCTACAACTGTTTGCAAAAGAAAACTTTCTAAAGTTTTTCGGCACCTCATTTTCCTTAGCTCAAAACCGTGTTCTCGTGTGTGTGGGGGGGGGGGGGAGAGGGGGGTTATTACCTGCATTAATGTGTGTAGTTCGTCCTTTTGTGTACCTGGGTTTTAATTTGTTGTACTTTTGTATGGCGTGTGTGCTATTGTGTACTCGCCTGGAAGTACTCGCGTAAATGTGCTCACCTTGAGATACTCACCTAGAAATACTCATTGGAAAATGTTTTCATATATTTACATATAAAATATAGACATGACGTGATGGGATGTTTTCAGTGACGTCTCTGTCAATCATTCGTGTCTCTATATACTCACCTGTGGTACTCATCTCGCTTGCAGGTAACCTTTGTCACCATCATTCTCATGATAATTTCTTTGAACATTGCTTCTTTGTTTACTTTGTTCTCCCTGACATGTCTTGCTCTTTATCCATCCCATAGCGTTTAGTCTGTCTTGCAAGTCGGTTCCTCCGAGTATATTGTACGTCGTGATCATGTCTCCCGTGATTCTTTTCTGCAACAAAGAGAGATTGAGAGCCCTTTAGTCTGTCCTTCAGCGTATGACTTCAGCCTTGGGAGCAATCTGCGGCTTGCCTTACAACTTTCTCCAGGGTTGTTACGTGATGGAGGTCGCTCACACTCGTGGTCGTTCACAGCCAGTTTCCTCCTCCTGCTGCTGCTGCTGGAGAGTAGTTTCCGTCAGTGTGTATTTATCATTGTCCCTGCAGGATCGAGATGGTAGCTCTTGGAACCCGCCTTCTAGCCGTCGTGTATCTACTGTACTGATTCTCGACCTATTTTTGTCTTTCATATCTACTACATGTATTTCCACACACACACACACACACACCACACACACACACACACACCACACACACACACACACACACACACACACACACACACACACACACACACACACTCGCCAACATGGGTTAGGAAGGGTAAAACTGCCTTACAGGCTTGATAGAATTTTACGATCAGGTGACAAAGATTAAGCAAGAAAGAGAGGGCTGGGCGGACTGCATTTTCTTGGATTGTCGGAAAGCTTTGACACAGTACCGCATAAGAGCTGGTACATAAGCTGGAGAGACAGGCAGGTGTAACTGGTAAGGTGCTCCAGTGGATAAGGGAGTACCTAAGCAATAGGAACCAAGGAGTTACGGTGAGGGGTGAGACCTCCGATTGGCGTGAAGTCACTAGTAGAGTCCCACAGGGCTCTGTACTCGGTCCTATATTGTTTCTGATATATGTAAATGATCTCCCGGAGGGTATCGATCATTTCTCTCAATGTTTGCGGACGATGCCAGAATTATGAGAAGGATTAAAACAGAAGAGGACTGTTGAGGCTTCAAGAAGACCTAGACAAGCTGAAGAAATGGTCGAACAAATGGTTGTTAGAGTTTAACACAACAAATGTAATGTAATGAAGATAGGTGTAGGGAGCAGGAGGCCAGATACAGGTATCATCTGGGAGAGGGAATTCTTCAGGAATCAGAGAAAGAAAAAGACTTGGGGTTGATATCACGCCAGACCTGTCTCCTGCAGCACATATCAAGAGGATAACATCAGCGGCATATGCCAGGCTGGCCATCATACGAACGGCATTCAGAAAATTGTGTAAAGAATCATTCAGAACTTTGTATCCCACATATGTCAGACCAATCCTGGAGTATGCAGCCCCAGCATGGAGCCCATATCTAGTCAAGGATAAGACTAAACTGGAAAAGGTTCAGAGGTTTGCCACCAGACTAGTACCCGAGCTGAGAGGTATGAGCTACGTGGAGAGACTACGGGAATTAAAACTCACTTCGCTGGAAGACAGAAGAGTTAGGGGGACATGATCACCACATTTAAGATTCTGAAGGGAATTGATAGGGTAGATAAAGACAGGCTATTTAACACAAGGGGCACACGCACTAGGGGACATAGGTGGAAACTGAGTGCCCAAATGAGCCACAGAGATATTAGAAAGAACTCTTTTAGTGTCAGAGTAGTTGACAAATGGAATGCATTAGGCAGTATGTGATGGAGGCTGATCCATACACAGTTTCAAGTGTAGATATGATAGAGCCCATAGGCTCAGGAATCTATACACCTGTTGATTGACGGTTGAGAGGCGGGACCAAAGAGCCAAAGCTCAACCCCCGCAAACACAACTAGGTGAGTACACACATACACACACACACCAAACACCACACACACAACACACAACCCACACACACACACACACANAGAGAGAGAGAGAGAGAGAGGGGGGGGGGGCGGCGAGTGTAGCTACTCTCACACTCACCTTCCCCACACCACCACCACTATCAGCCCCAGTACTATTACTACAAGTATTAATCCTGTGACTGTTATGGTCTAGTGTGCTCTATTCGTCCATTCCACATGTTTAAGGTCTGGACGGTGGGGAGGTGGGAGCTCTCAAGCATTTTCACAACCACTTACGAAACCTGTAGATCTTTCTCTAATTATGGCGGCTTTGTTTACATTTATTAAACAGTTCCAAAACTGCGTGTGTTCGAAGCTTCACAACCCAAGGTTGTTGTTATTATAAACAGCCTCATAGTGCTTCGGCGCTCATAAACCTCTATATAAATGAAGCGAATTTATAGATTTTTTTCTTGAATTATATCACTCTAAAATCTGAATTTTGGAAAGGTGTATTGACTGTTTACAACGTAGTTAAGTAGTTAGGACCAAGGCCCTCCAACAGCCTTGTTCCGCGTGTGAATTATATCTAATTCCAGTTGGCTCTACACCGTCATTTCTTTGTGGAAGGTAACCTTGCGCATGAAATAATTCATCTTAAAACTTGTCATCGTATTAGCTGGGTGGCCGGGGGCTGGACACTGCTCTTGTGTGCTTGTAGTCGCTCTGGGAGTGTCTGCACGACCTTCTCTTGTCTCTGTGTTTGTTGCACTTGTGTGCTTGTGGTCGCTCTTGGGAGTGTCTGCACGACTTCTCTTGTCTCTGTGTTTGTTGCACTTGTGTGCTTGTGGTCGCTCTTGGGAGTGCCCGCACGCAACCCGTTCTCTTAAAAATAACGTCGCTTTTCGCTCGTATGCGCTATGGCCAAAAGTGGACGTAATTTGAAATGAAATCGGCTCACGAAAGTGATGTACTGTCCCGTTTTCTGTTTGAGTCCTCCGGCTTACTCGGTTAGGTTAGGAGAGGAAACTTTAAATTAACGTTTTTCATGACGTTTTGAAACGTTAGGAGAATTTCCTGTTCTCCTAACCTATCAGAGGACCCTTAACTTACTGTTTTGGAATAAAAATAAAAATTTATTTTAAATTCTTTTTCATTTTCATATTACATCCATTTTCGGCCATACGGGTAAACGGCCAAATTCAGACGCAATTTGTAAGAGGACAGGCTGATACCAAAGGAAACAAAGAGTTACTATAAATGGCGTTAAGTCAGAGTGGGAAAATGTTGTAAAGTGGAGTGCCTCAAGGCTCTGTCCTGGGGCCCCTTCTCTTGTCTCTGTGCTTGTTGCACGTGTGTGCTTATGTTTGGCATTGGAACTATGGTTTATACGTCTCCACACACTGTGCTGGCTGTCGACGGTGGCCCGCTTAGTGTGACACTGCTTGTTACACTGAAGCACTCTGCTTGTAACACTGTGAGGCACTATTCTGACCCCTGTGAGGTTGGGGTCAGAATAGATGAAGGTAGTATCGTCAGCAAATAACATAGGTTTAAGAATTTCAGAAACATTTGGCAAATCATTGATGTATATAAGAAATAGGAGAGGTCCCGAGCTGCTGCCCTGTGGCACCCCTACTGTCAGTAGTAGAGTGGGGCAGCAGGCACAATAATGTCCCTGCTGCAGGTGCTACAGCTGCTTGTCTGGTGTTCTCTGGTCCTGACCTATAAACCTCTGTAATTGCTGTGAGTGTTTAAGGTAATTTGTCTGCATTATTGATTTCAAAGTGGACAGGCAGGTAAATTAATGTTCGGATAAATAAACGGACTGTTAAATTAATGTTCAGATAAATGGACTGACGGTTAAATTAATGTACGGGTAAATGGACGAACGGGTAAATGCTCATGCCTTATTTGAAGGCCTTATCGAATACCTGTTTCTCCTGGCAGAGCTGGCCAAGCGCATCAGGCCTTGTGCTGTCCCTCTGGCTTACCTTGCGACCCCTTGTTCATGCTGGAGAAAGTACTGTGGTTCGCCGTGCTGAGTCTTATTCAAAAGATGAACCTAGGATGACCTTAGGGTGACCCAGTGTGAAAGTGTGGTGGCGTGTGTGTGTTGTGTAGCATCCATCAGACGAGGAGGGGGGGGGGAGGGGAGGCTCTGTCTTACTGATAAAGTACTCACATTCTATCGGATTAGCTTGGGATTATCCCTTTCACACACACACACACACACACACACACACACACACACACACACAGAGAGAGGGGGGATATGATCACCACATTCAAGATTCTGAAGGGAATTGATAGGGTAGATAAAGACTGGCTATTTAACACAAGGGGCACACGCACAAGGGGACACAGGTGGAAACTGAGCGCCTAAATGAGCCACAGCGATATTAGAAAGAACTTTTTTAGTGTCAGAGTGGTTGACAAATGGAATGCATTAGGCAGTGATGTGGTGGAGGCTGACTCCATACACAGTTTCAAGTGTAGATATGACAGAGCCCAGTAGGCTTAGGAACCTGTACACCTGTTGATTGATAGTTAAGAGGCGGACCGAAAGAGCAAAGCTCAACCCCCGCAAACACAACTAGGTGAATACACACATCCCCAGGATGCAGTCCGCATCAGGTGAAACAAAAAACACCTGCTAATTTGTCTTTGTCTCGGCCGGGAATCGAACCCGCGTCCGTTAGACTGCGACTGTGGTGTGTGCATGTGTTGGGGAGGGTGGGGTGGGGGGGAGGGGGGTGTTGCAGCATGCAAGTGAGATGAATCAGGTCTGGGATGTAAGACTAAAGTGTTCTCAGCATCACTTCCAGCAGTAGGTGTGGCTATATATATATATATATATATATATATATATATATATATATATATATATATATATATATATATATATATATAGATATATATATATATATATATATATATATATATATATATATATATATATATATATATATATATATATATATACTTTCTTTCCCCTCATACCTGTCAAAAAGTCACTCACATCA
The DNA here is from genome assembly GCA_020271785.1 of Procambarus virginalis. NCBI lineage: Eukaryota > Metazoa > Arthropoda > Malacostraca > Decapoda > Cambaridae > Procambarus > Procambarus virginalis. The sequence continues at coordinate 14,529,511 of WNGS01042707.1, forward strand.
ACACATGGCTTCCACCAGTCCTTCCCTTCCTCACCAAGATACCCAGTGCCCCATTTATGCTTCTCTTCGACCCACCAATTCATCGCTGCTCTCATCAATTCACACCTTTCCAAAGGTATCCACCTTCCCCCCCCCCCTCAAGTTAATCCCAATACGGTCAAATTTCGACCTTCCCTCCACCCCACGTCCTCTCCTCCCACCCCACGTCCTCTCCTCCCACCCCACGTCCTTCCCTTCCACCCCACGTCCTCTCCTCCCACCCTACGTCCTTCCCTCCCACCCCACGTCCTCCCCTAACCTAAATACTAACATTCAGATCCACCTATATAAGGCTCTAGTTCGGCCGCATCTAGAGTATCAACCAGTACCACTACACACCATAAAGAAAACTAACATGCAGAAACTGCAAGCAGTGCAAAATAAGGCGCTCAGGAGAGCAGCAAAACACCGTCCACCATATGATCAGACAATCCAGGAGCTCCTGGAACTCCTGGAACACACACAACCACTAAACATCAGACTACAGCACCAAGCCATCAGGGTGTGGAACACCATCGAAATGTTAGAGGACCCAATGTTAGAAAGATTGCTCCAAGATGAGACGCCCCGCTCCCACACCTGGTGGCCCAAGAGCCTCGATTCACTAGATGAAAACCCGGCCCCACAGTACATAATTCCCAGATGATATACTAACCAGATATCCTTTCCCCATAATTGAAAAATTGAGTATGTATGTGTGTATGTGTATAGTTATGTATATGCATATGTATATGGGTATATATGTGTGTACGTGTGTGTATGTGTATGTATATGTATATATGTATGCATATATGTATATATATATATATATATAATATATATGTATATATATATATGTATATATATATGTATGTATATGTGTGTATATATGTGTATGCATGAGAACCTCGATAAATAATAATATGTATGTATGAACAACTCGATAAATAATAATAATAAAAATAGCCTTAAACAGAACAACATGTGTGGAAGCATCGGAGCGTGTATATATGAATGCTACACAGTATTCATCTATAGACATCCATATGTGGTGAAACACATGTGAAGAACCTATCACTCACAGCTCCCTGACAAGAGGGAGCCAGCTTAGCTTAGCTGCCAACACCCACACATCGTGTCAGCAAGGCGGACAGCCCGCCTGCTTTCATACCTCTCACTGTATTTCCCACTTCTATACTTCACTTCACCTATGCCTCTCCTTCCTCTTTACTCCCCCCCAAAAAAAAAAAACCTCCCCTCCCCCCCCACGTTCTCCCCTTCCACCCCACGTCCTCCCCTCCCACCCCACGTCCTCCCCTCCCACCCCACGTCCTCCCTACCACCCCACGTCCTCCCCTACCACCCCACGTCCTCCCCTACCACCCCACGTCCTCCCCTCCCACCCCACGTCCTCCCTCCCACCCCACGTCCTCCCCTCCCACCCCACGTCCTCCCCTCCCACCCCAGCTGCACGGTTCGCCTCGAGTGTTACCAACACCCAGGCACGAGAGTGTCAGTAGTCCTGTGTACAGGTGTGTGGTGGTGTATGGAAACGTGTGTAGTTGACAGCAGCTGCAAGTCGTTGTGTACTGCTGCGCCTGGTCGTTGTTGGTGAGTGTTTGTGGGTGGGGGGGGGTGTGGGGTGTGGGTGTTGGCGGTGGGGTGGGGGTGTGGGTGTGGAAGGTGGGGGGGGGGGTGAGGTGTGGGACAGAGGATGGATAGGGGAGTGAGCCAGAAAGTAAGGTTGGGTGTTAGGCTGAGTACTGTGTGAGAGAGATTGGGCGGAGATGAAGAGGGTGGGAGGAAGGAGGGAATAGGAGAAAGAAATATGGGGAACACTAATCTTTATTTCATATTCTTCAATCATCCTTTAACCCCATTCTTCCTTCCCTTCACTCATCCCCATTCCCCCTTCTATTCACTCACCCCATCCCCCCCCCCCTTCCCTCCCCTCACTCCCGCGGCTCTCACGTGAACGGATCAATCCTAAATTGAAAAAAAATAAAACAATAAAATCCCCACTAGCAAATCTTCATGGGTGTG
>WNGS01042707.1:14549960-14561110 GCA_020271785.1 Procambarus virginalis
CCCGCACAAAAGGCTGTTAAAAAAGTTGGAGCAACAGGCAGGAGTAAAAGGGAAGGTGCTCCAGTGGATAAGGGAGTACTTAAGCAACAGGAAACAGCGAGTAACGGTGAGGGGGGAGACATCAGAGTGGCGAGATGTCACCAGCGGAGTCCCACAGGGCTCAGTACTTGGACCCATCCTGTTTCTAATATATGTGAACGATCTTCCGGAGGGTATAGACTCATTCCTCTCAATGTTTGCTGATGATGCAAAAATTATGAGAAGAATCAAGACGGATGAAGATAGACAGAGACTACAGGATGACCTGGATAAACTGGAGGAATGGTCTAGAAAATGGCTGCTAAAGTTCAACTCGGGAAAGTGTAAGGTGATGAAATTAGGAGAAGGGAGCAGGAGGCTGAACACAAGGTATCATTTGGGAGGGGAAATCCTACAAGAGTCAAATAGAGAGAAAGATCTGGGGGTTGATATCACACCGAACCTGTCCCCAGAAGCCCACATCAAAAGAATATCATCAGCGGCATATGCTAGACTGGCCAACATAAGAACTGCCTTTAGAAATTTGTGTAAGGAATCTTTCAGAACCCTGTATACCACTTATGTAAGACCAATCCTGGAGTATGCAGCTCCAGCCTGGAGTCCATACCTAGTTAAACACAAGACAAAGTTAGAGAAGATTCAGCGGTATGCCACCAGGCTCGTCCCGGAACTGAGAGGATTGAGCTACGAGGAAAGGCTAAAGGAGCTGAACCTCACATCCCTGGAAAACAGAAGAGTAAGGGGAGACATGATAACCACCTACAAAATTCTCAGGGGAATTGACAGGGCGGACAAAGAGAAACTCTTCACCACGGGTGGGACACGAACAAGGGGACACAGGTGGAAACTTAGTACCCAGATGAGCCACAGAGACGTTAGAAAGAATTTTTTCAGTGTCAGAGTAGTTAATAAATGGAATGCACTAGGAAGTGATGTGGTGGAGGCTGACTCCATACACAGTTTCAAGTGTAGATATGATAGAGCCCAGTAGGCTCAGGAATCTGTACACCTGTTGATTGACAGTTGAGAGGCGGGACCAAAGAGCCAAAGCTCAACCCCCGCAAGCACAATTAGGTGAGTACAATTAGGTGAGTACACACACACACAACTAAGTGAATACAACTAAGTGAATACAACTAAGTGAATACACAGAAGGAAGAAATTAGAGGAAAAACAGTGCAAGATATGATGAACCAAGTCATATGGAAATGCAAGGAGGCTAAACCCATGGTTTAATAGACAGTGTCAGGAAGCAAAAGTGAGAAGCAGGAGGAAGTGGAGGAAGTACAGAAGACAAAGGACAGAGGACAACAGGATTAGATGTAACAGAGCTAGGAACGATTACATTAACATAAGACGAGTGTCGGAAAGAAATTATGAGAATGATATTGCAATCAAAGCGAAAAAGCAACCTAAATTACTACATAGCCATATAAGAAGGAAGATGTCGGTAAATGACCAAGTGACAAGACTGAGGAAAACAGAAGGGGCATATACAGAAAAGGACAAGGAAATCTGCGAGGCACTGAATGCCAGTTTCCATGGAGTGTTCACAACCGAGCCTGAGTGGCTCCCATTGTTAGAAGGGATTACCCTAGATGAAAAACTATCAGATATAGAGGTGACAGCAGAGGAGGTAATGAAACAGTTGACAACACTGGATGCAACTAAAGCGGTTGGACCAGACAAAGTATCACCGTGGATACTAAAAGAGGCAGCGCAGGCTCTCAGCGTGCCTCTGGCAATGATCTTTAATGAGTCACTTATGTCGGGAGAATTGCCCAGTTGCTGGAAGGAGGCAAATGTCGTACCGATTTTCAAGAAAGGTGATAGGGAGGAGGCACTTAACTACAGACCCGTATCACTGACAAGCATCCCCTGCAAAATACTTGAAAGAATAATTAGGCTAAGACTTGTTGAGCACCTGGAGAGCATTGGATTTGTAAACAAGCATCAACATGGGTTCTGGACAGGGAAATCATGTCTAACAAACCTTTTAGAATTCTATGACAAAGTAGCAAGGATAAGGCAGGACAGAGAAGGCTGGGCAGACTGCATATTTCTGGACTGCCAAATGGCCTTTGATACGGTACCGTACATGAGACTGCTTTACAAACTTGAGAGGCAGGCAGAAGCAAGCGGAAAGGCTCTAGCATGGGTGAGGAACTACCTAACAGGAAGGAGCCAGAGGGTAATGGTAAGGGGCGAGAAGTCGGACTGGCGAACAGTAACGAGTGGAGTACCTCAAGGATCGGTGCTGGGACCAATCCTCTTTCGAATTTACGTAAATGATATGTTTACAGGAGTGGAATCATACATGTCAATGTTTGCGGATGACGCAAAATTAATGAAAAGAGTTGTGACAGATGAGGATTGTAGGATCCTCCAAGAGGACTTAAACAGGTTGCAGAGATGGTCAGGGAAATGGCTACTGGAGTTCAACACCAGTAAATGTAAAGTTATGGAAATGGGATCAGGTGATAGACGACCAAAGGGACAGTACACAATGAAGGGGAACTGCCTACCTGTAACGATTCGAGAAAGAGACCTAGGAGTGGATGTGACACCTAATCTAACTCCTGAGGCACATATAAATAGGATAACGACAGCAGCGTACTCTACACTGGCGAAAATTAGAACTTCATTCAGAAACCTAAGTGAGGAGGCTTTTAGGGCGCTTTACACTGCCTACGTGAGACCAGTCTTAGAGTATGCCGCGCCATCATGGAGCCACCATCTGAAGAAACACATAAGGAAACTGGAGAAGGTTCAGAGGTTTGCGACGAGTCTTGTCCCAGGGTTACGAGGGATGGGATATGAAGAACGTCTGAGGGAACTGAACATTACGACACTAGAGAAAAGAAGGGAGAGAGGAGATATGATAGGAACATATAAAATACTCAGGGGAATTGACAAAGTGGAAATAGATGAAATGTTCACGCGTAATAATAACAGAACGAGGGGACATGGGCGGAAACTGGAAACTCAGATGAGTCACAGAGATGTTAGGAAGTTTTCTTTTAGCGTGAGAGTAGTGGAAAAATGGAATGCACTTATGGAGTAGTTTAAAGAGGAAGCAAACTCTATTCATAGTTTTAAAACTAGATATGATAGGGAAATGGGACAGGAGTCATTGCTGTAAACAACCGATGGCTAGAAAGGCGGGATCCAAGAGTCAATGCTTGATCCTGCAAGCACAAATAGGTGAGTAAAAATAGGTGAGTACACACACACACACAGGTTTCTTTTAGTAGAAGTCAAAGGCTTACCGAGATCTGGAAACGCACAAAAACCTTTTCAGTTCTTGGAAAGAGAAAGGAGAAAAGCCTGCATTGACTGTCTTGGCCTGGCGAGTATATTGTCATTACTGCTGCTTGTCCAGTTGTCTCCAGATGTTGTCTTCACAAGTGGTCTTCAGAAATTATTTTTATAAATGTTGTAATAAATTGTATTCATAATTTATAGATCACTTTTCACAATTTTTTCTTATAATTTTGTTTACTTATGAATTACTCAACAAGAAATTGCAGTACGGTGCTTCCTCTAATGGTCGGTAGAGCGACGGTCTTGCTTCTTGCAAGTCTGCGTTCAATCCCCCAACAGTGGAAGTGGTTGAGCACCATTCCTTTCCTCCGTCCCATCCCAAATCCTAGTCCTCATATCCCTTCCAAGTGATATATAGTCGTACCGGCTTAGTGCTTTCTCCTGATAATGACCTTATGATGCTGCTTGTGACGGCCCTAACCACATGAGGCCAACTAGGAAACCTTTCGAAACCTGTACATCTTTTCTCAATCATGGCGAATTTGGTTTTTCTATTGAACAGCTTACGAACTTGGAAACTTCACAACCGAAGGTTATTGTTATAAACACCCTTGTAGTGCTTCAGAGCTGATACACTGTTTAATAAATGTAAAGGAAGTCGCTATAGAAAGATGTAGAGGTTTCGTAAAGTAGCTGTGTGAAAGCTTCATGTATCCTGGCCTCGGGATAAGCAATCCAAATTATCCCAATCGGATTCTCCCTCATTATTGGTGCCTGTGTAATGTGGCTAAAGCCAGGTGTTCAGCACTTAGGGATAAAGATCTTGTCTCACCTGATCTGGTAGTAACTCTTGACCCGTGAGTGCACAGACTCGTAGACACTGCTCCACGGGAAGAAACTTGGGGTAGATCGCGTCTGGGATCATCCCGGAGGTAGGTTCGAACCCTCATCACGACCCTTGTGGATTTGTTCACTTGGGGTAGACACTTGGGGAGGACAATTGGGCAACACACTTGGGGAAGTGTGTAAGAGGGGAGTATAAACAGTGTGCTCTTAGAGTAGCTAAAGCATGGAGTTGGGGAGGGAGGGGAGTGTTGTGGAGAGGGGGGGGGGGTGAAGGCCATCACCACACACCATTGAACATTGGGGTCAGGTTTTGCCCTCCCCTCCTGCCCCATCGTCTCCCCAACCTGGGGTGTGCTCACCTGGGGTGTGCCCACCTGGGGTGTGCCCACCTGGGGTGTGCCCACCTGGGGTGTGCCCACCTGGGGGGAGTTTGGTGTGCCCATCTCCTCAAGAAGGCTACTCTGTTTTACTATATTAAAAGCAAAGAGCACCACTCTCTAAATGAACTTTTGTGAACCCATGTTTTAATAATAATATATTCAATATATTGCAAATACACAAATTGTATTCATAAATATGTTTAGAACATTTTTAGTTGTGTTAGTTTACATAAGTTTACAATCAATTATTTATCTAAGAGTCTTAAAACAACACAATATGAATGTCTGACGATGAGAATGCAATTTAAAGGACTAATATAAATAAATTCAATGACTTTATAAATAAATTCAAGACTTTATAAATAAATTCAATGACTTTATAAATAAATTCAATGACTTTATAAATAAATTCAATGACTTTATAAATAAATTCAATGACATTATAAATAAATTCAATGACTTATAAATAAATTCAATGACTTTATACCACAAAATTTCACACCGTCAGCACACTGTCAACAGACTGTAGTGGTACTCGGGATCACAGTCCCTTCCATCACACACTTCATGTAACATACAGCTGACTTCCATAGGACTCAACATGCCTGTCAGTCAACCATGCATGACTGACAGGCATTTGGTGACAAGGAACTGCTCTTTGTGACAGCAGGTCCTTCAGTATTCCAATTATCGGGTGTCTCCCTGCTTTCTCTGCTGACTAGTTGTTTGACTATCCCTTATATCTGCTGCACCATTATATATATATATATATATATATATATATATATATATATATATATATATATATATATATATATATATATATATAACACGCTTAGACACTGACTGTCCAATAACTTCACTTTCGACCAGGTATCAAGATGACCTGGTTCTCGGTTCGCCTTCAGTGAGGTAATGTTGGTTCTATGAGTAGTGACAGAACAAGCATATATAATCCCATACATTCTTTATGAGCCACAGTGGACTGATATATATATAGTGTCAGCCAGTATAGCAGGCTGACTATAGCGTCAGCCTGCTGATGTATTTACCACACTACAACTTTAATTTGGAAAACCTTGAGTGCTCTCGTTTAATGTCACGGCACTCGAGTGCTTCTCAAGTCACACTCCAGCACTTGCAACGTGCAACCCCGTGCGTGTATGCGTGACCTGTGCCAGGGAGTGGTCAGCATGCCGCTGAGCTGGCTACCAGGACCCAGAGCATGCTTGTCTTGCTTATCTTCAATATTTGTGTGATTCTTGGGCGACGCTTACTTGTAAATGGCATCCGCTGTCAGCGTATGTGTACCTGGTACACCTCGGTCTACACCTGTACCTTATCTGACATGTTCAGGTGTTCAGTGTAGCCATTATCTCATCCTGTGTACCGCGACCGTTTGAGGCAGTCAATCTTACTACACAGTTCTCGGTAGTTTGTGTTAATTGGTCGTTGCAGCCTGTGTGTTAGCGCGGTCACCAGATTAACAAACCATCAGTCATCTAACCATCAGTCTCCTTAATTGTACACGTGACTGAACAGTGTAACAAGAAGACGAGTCGTGGAGGGTACAGGTGGACTGGGTGGCCAACTACGCCCTTGGGTTGGGCTGTAACCACTAGTGCGGAACTGACGAGGCAATGGCTGCAGTTCCCTCACTATCTCTAATGAGCACTGTTGGTAGTGTGTCTGGACGCTCGTGGTAACAGCACTTGGTAATTACTAGACGGCCATTAACAAGCTACAAGACATTATTTCCAGATAACTGCGTTTGAGGGACCATGTAGAGGGGACCCGGCTGTAAGTGACATTGTTTATCGTAATGTTTTTAATGAGGTTTATCGTTTTCGCCTCATAATTATCATGAGAATGCGGGACTTGAAAGAGATGCGAGGGTCAGGAGCTGGAGTATGGGAACGCGTGAAAGAACGCTCCCCAACCGCTGGGACCGTCGGGCTGCCCCTGTCTTCAGCACAACACCGAGGACTCAAGGAGATGTTAGATAGCCCAGTTGGAACATGAAGAAGAGGCGGAGGAAGCCGGGAGTAGGGACGTCCCGCCGTGAATGTTACAGCACATGTTGGCTATTGAATGATTTATGTGCAAGATGATCGTAGACAGGATTTTTGCCATGGAGTGACTATGACAAAATCGCTGCAGTTCGATATCACAGAATTGTATGTGTGTGTGTGTGTGTGTGTGTAATTACCTAAGTGTAATTACCTAAGTGTAGTTACAGGATGAGAGCTACGCTCGTGGTGTCCCGTCTTCCCAGCACTCTTTGTCATATAACGCTTTGAAACTACTGACGGTTTTGGCCTCCACCACCTTCTCACTTAACTTGTTCCAACCGTCTACCACTCTATTTGCGAAGGTGAATTTTCTTACGTTTCTTCGGCATCTGTGTTTAGCTAGTTTAAATCTATGACCATGATCTAAAAATCTATGACTATGTGTGTGTGTGTGTGTGTGTGTGTGTGTGTGTGTGTGTGTGTGTGTGTGTGTGTGTGTGTGTGTGTGAAGGTAAACATACAGATGATACAAGTGTCGGTACACAATACAAAAACAAAGTCGTATACATCTCTTGACACCACCCAACATTGAATTCGACAACCGACGGCTGGCAAGGCGGGGTCCAAGAGCTAAAGCTCGATCCTTCAGACCCAATAGGTGATCACACACACACACACACAGGTAAAAATCTATTTGATGCGAGCACAGACACAACAAATCATTCCGTTAAGACAATGATCAAAAGGTTCAGGAGCCAAGCACAATAAACGGCGAGTAAGCAACACAATCACCAGCCCACAACAGTGGGGAAGATCAAAGGTTTATTCAGGCAGACGAGGCGCAGAAGAGCCAAGCCATTGCGAGCACCACCATGGCCAGTGTGGTGGTGGTGGTGGTAGGGACGTCAATGGTGGTAGTAGTGGTGGTGAATGCGGCTTGCACAAGCAGCTAGACTAAGCTAACATGTACCACAATCTCCCCTCAAATTAGTGCTCATTTGCCTATGTATCTGAGCCTTCAAGTGAAGGTATTACCTACGCGTGTGTCTGCCTAGGGGTTGTAACCCCCAGCCACTTCAGGCTTCGACGCGGGTGGGATATTATGATGGCGCTGAAAGCCTTACCACCAAACTCAAATGACTAGGCAGACTTAAATCATCAGTAATACATTGTATGTAAAACAGAATGACATCAGTAATAAGGTGTGTTAGTTAGAAATCATAATGTTTTAATTTACAGCAACTCTGACATGTGTCTCTTCAATCAAGTCAAGAGGACTTATCTTGACCCCAGATGACCTAAATGCTACCACGCTCACTGCTAACCGCAGTGAAGCGTGACTAGTCCTTGCTTACCAGCCTATACCACCACCCCGTCACACCCAGCACCACCTGACCAACACCCAGCACCACCCCGTCACACCCAGCACCACCTGACCAACACCCAGCACCACCTGACCAGGTCTGTGGTCCGAGACACACCTTCGTTCCTCTCGCTCCTTCAACAACAACAAGACTAAAAGGGGTGTGTTTACAGTGAGGGACCTCAGTGTGGCGGGGAGGTCCCCCACACACACACACACTGGCCGCGGCTACACACTGGCAAGTCTTATTAGGTACCAACACCCATCTGAAGACACACGATACTTTCTGAAAACTTGAATTTCGTACACAAGGAAATCGCAGTACCATGATATATCTATGAGCAAATCTTTGGAGCACTGCAGGAGAATCGAACCCGCGTCTCTCCACACCATCGGTCTTTAATTGCGTCTGTGAACGTTGACATGAATTTAAGAAAGTCAAGTCATGCGGCACAAGCTTAATGAATTCTGGAATAGGAAGATACCAGTGAACAAATCCACAAGGGCCGTACGAGGATTCGAACCTGCGTCCGGGAGCATCCCAGACACTGCCTTAATCGACTGAGCTACGACAGGGTAAAAGAGTTGAAACCGAAGTTCTACTGAACTTACTGGATCCTGCAGCCTCTCCGAGACACAAACCAGGGTTTTACACAACTCCCCCCTGCACTCGAGCTATGTCAATAGGCTGTTCTCCCTCTTCGCCCTTACTTCATTACACTTACATTTGATGCATCACGTTATTGTGATTTCTGTGTGTAAAGATACCAGTGTAAGAGGGGAGTAAGAAAGGGGGGATCGGGGATTGAACGCCGACCTGCATGAAGCGAGACTGTCGCGTACCGTCCAGCCGAAATCAACTGCAAGAGAGAAACAGGAAGAACAGTTACCCATAACATGAATGACTGTCACCTGGAAGTGCTGAGGGAAGTTACAGAGAAAATAGGGCAATTAAAAGTCTGTATATACTAGAGTATATCCAGATATACTAGAGAGTATATCCAGATATACTAGAGAGTATATCCAGATATACTAGAGAGTATATCCAGATATACTAGAGAGTATATCCAGATATACTAGAGAGTATATCCAGATATACTAGAGAGTATATCAAGACAGTAAGCCAATTCAAACTAATGGGCTTCCTGTCTGGGGCTGAAAATTAGGCACCCATCCTATACATTTACAAATAAAGAAAGTAAGACCGATTCGGTCCATCCTGGACCATTACCAAGTGTAAATACTTCGACCATTTTGACTTTCACACACTACACGGCTTGATAACGGTCCACGACGGACCGAAACGTCGTCACTGCCGTTATTTTCTGATGTGTGGGTTGGGTGTCAAGGGAGCATATCGATGCATGTGACACGAACACGGGAGGTTGCAAGAGAACAACCACAATTGTTACATCTGAAAGAAAACGTGTCTATAACTGATTGAGCGACCAGACGACTTAAGAGCAAATTGATATCTTGTGTACATACAGTGTGCAAAATACATAAGCATTAAGGAAATTGTAGAAAGCCTATTGAACACATACGAGACAGTTTCCGTTTATATCTACACAATCACATTTATATATGTCTGCACTACGCTCGAAACAATGCACAGATCCTATATATCTTATGTTAGCAGTGATTTGTCCCATAAATCATTAACCCAATGAGAAACAACCTATTAAGAAACTTGAGGAAGTTGACAGTATTGAACTGCAACACCTGCACCCTGCAGGTCACCAGCTGCAACATGACAGGAGGTTAACAAGATAACTGTGGCCATGGAGAAGATGAGGAGGAAGTTAAGAGGAACTGGACGAGACAAGAGATGAATGTGATGAAGGGGGTATAAACCGAGAGCGGGTGTACACTGCTGGGCTGTGTAGCTACACTGAGAGTGACTGTAGTCCTGGGCTATGTTCGCGACTATCGTACACAGATGAAATTGTTTATGTAATAATCTAAGTTAAGGTCTGATACAGAGCTTTTGTGCCCTCTGTAATGCTTTTTGCGCTACCGTTCACAGGATGGGTATGGGGTGCACAATGAACTAGTACAGTAAAAAAAATCAATGCTGCTTGGTCACAAGCTCGTGTCACGGCCTAAATGACCCTCGTGCAGGTAATAGGCCTACACACCCCCCCCCCCTACACCTTACGTCACTTCTCTACGTAAAGGTAAGGTAATAAGCAGGGGAAAGCACTAAGCCTTTACGCCTATTTAGCACTTGACACTAAGTAAAGAAAACCAACTTTGTACCTGTTTGTTTTATTACCAATTTTTAAGAAAGAAATAGACATAAGACCTTAAATTGCAGAGCAATGCCACATGCAATACGTATCTGTAATTACTGGAGAGATTAATTAGGAAGCCTGTGAATATTAAAAGGGTGCGAAGTGCATTAAACAGTCGCAGCTGGTAAGACGGGGCTCAGGAGCTAACCCTCGACCCTGCAGGTGTATCCAAGTGTATTCATACACACATAGAACGAGGTGCCAGTGCCCTCGTGTGGAAATCGTGATCACTACAGGGAACATTACTCTACAAGATATATGAATCAGTTTAGTATTTTTGCAAACCGGTTTATACTTTTGCTTGCGAATTGGCACTGTGACAGTGGCAGCCGCGACCCTCGTTGTTGTCGCTGTCTTGACACTGTCATCTGGCATCCTCGTCAGTATTGTCACGGGTCAGTCACCCGGGCCCCCTCTCCAGGAGGCCTTGACGGGTGGCGTGCTTGCTCGCTTCCCTCTATAGGTCGTGTGGCCTCTCTTGCTCGCTTCCCTCTATAGGTCGTGTGGCCTCTCTTGCTCGCTTCCCTCTATAGGTCGTGTGGCCTCTCTTGCTCCTGCTGGTGGAGGCTCGGGTGCATGCGGCGACGGGTCGTTCCGTGTGAGGCATGTGAATGTCTGAGATGAGCGAGGCAGGTGTGTGAGGGAGATGAAAGAAGCGGGTGTGTGAGCGAGATGAAAGAAGCAGGTGTGTGAGGCGGATGAAAGATGTTATAAACAGTGGTAGGTGAGACAAGTAGTGCCACGATGCCAACACCAAAACCCTGTGCCAGTGTTTACCACAGGTTGTGTAGACTACACTGGCACAGCTGCACCACCACCAAATAAGTGAGGACAGCTGCAAGAAGCGGCGGAGGAGAGGAGGAGGAGGAAGGAGCAGTAATACCAATAACAGCAGCAGCTGCGGCAGCTGCGGCAGCTGCGGCAGCTCTGGCAAAACCAGAGACATCCTGTT
>WNGS01042707.1:14707741-14747246 GCA_020271785.1 Procambarus virginalis
ATCTGCATTAGTGCAGCTACCCTAGACTATATGAAGTGGAGTACAGTGTGTCAAAAAAGCTAACTAGGTGATGCTAAAAAATCCCCATCACACAGGATGGTTAGTCATACAGAGGCATGTGATAAGCAGTCTGCACTGGCAGACTCCGGATGCATTTTGAGGATATCATCAACACAAGAGTGAATAAGGCAGCAGTGGTAATAAAGGTCACCATCTCGCAGGATGGTTAGTCATACAGGGCCATATGTTTAGTAGCCTGCACTGGCAAATTTTGGGTACACTGTGAGGATATCTTCAAGAATACGAGAGTGAATAAAGTAATTGCAAAGCTCCAGGTACCTCATGCCAACTGGTCTGAAAGGTCTAATAACTGGGCATTCAGTGATGTAGTGCGGGAGATTGTGCCGATCATAGCTTTTTATACTAGTACTTACAGGTCGTTGGGTGTCAGTAAGTTCTTTCCTATCAGATCTGAGTGTTTGGACCAATACAGTTTTGACAGCAGAGATGGGGATACCTAGATCTAATTCAACTTCAAACTTGTTACACGCTAATTTGGCTGCAATGTCTGTCTCATTATGATGGGTTATATTTATGTGTGAAGGTATCCATACAAAGGAGATTCGAGACCCTTTACTCTGTGAAGCAATTAGGTCATTTATAATTGGGAGTATGAGGTTCTTGCTGTCGATCTTCCAAGAGAAGTTTTCGATTGCTTGAAGAGCAGACTTTGAATCACAGGTTGGTTAAAAGATGAACACATACATTCAACGGAAAATAAATCTAACTTTTCACACTTCATCAAACTCGCAAGAAATAAAGAGCCGATATTTTTTAAAGGGAGCAATGTGACCGCCCCGACCAGCCTGTGACACACACACCACTCCTAACTTGGTCAGACATACATTTTATTTTATAGATATAGATTGGGAAATTCAGTGTTTTTAAAGTTTATTCTCACACTTTATTCCTTTGGCACAGCTGGTAAAACTGGAAGGGACAGAAAGGAGGAAAAGGAGGCAGAGAAAGAATAGGACAATTAAAAAGAAAGACAGAAACAAAAGCAGAGAAAAACAGAAAAGGTGGGTGAAGAGATACTCCTTACAGAAACAGAGAAGAAAACTTGAGAACGAGATGAGTATAAACGACAGATGGAGGAGAGAAGGAAGGAGAACAGAGGGAACAAAAACAGACTATACGACGCCTCATAAGGAGCTATGCCTCACCCTGCCACTGTCGTTGATAGATACGCAGTATTAGGTAAGCGTAGTGAACTAGACGTCGTGTTGAACAAGTCTGGCTCCATGGCTCCTGATGCACCCAAACTTGTCCTCTTCCACAAATGACAAATTGAGATTGTTGTTGACAGTGTTATTGCTGGTGCTGTGTCACAATGATCTAAATATACTCGAGAATTTACACATTATAATATACACATTATATTTATAATGTGAAGGGCGCTGATGCGTGCCCTTATCTGGCGTCCACTCTACTGGACGCGCGCCGCGTAACCAAATTCTTTGGTTATATAATACGGTAAAATATACCGCGTCACAAATATCCGTTTGTGAGGTTAAATTTTTTGTGGCACTTAGGGTGAGGAGGGTCACATGGGTGGCACTTAGGGTGAAGATGGCACTCACAGAGGACGAAGTGGGTGGCACACACAGAGGACGGAGTGGGTGGCACTCACAGAGGACGGAGTGGGTGGCACACACAGAGGACGGAGTGGGTGGCACACACAGAGGACGGAGTGGGTGGCCCACACAGAGGACGGAGTGGGTGGCACACACAGAGGACGGAGTGGGTGGCCCACACAGAGGACGGAGTGGGTGGCACACACAGAGGACGGAGTGGGTGGCACACACAGAGGACGGAGTGGGTGGCCCACACAGAGGACGGAGTGGGTGGCCCACACAGAGGACGGAGTGGGTGGCCCACACAGAGGACGGAGTGGGTGGCACACACAGAGGACGGAGTGGGTGGCCCACACAGAGGACGGAGTGGGTGGCCCACACAGAGGACGGAGTGGGTGGCACACACAGAGGACGGAGTGGGTGGCCCACACAGAGGACGGAGTGGGTGGCACACACAGAGGACGGAGTGGGTGGCCCACACAGAGGACGGAGTGGGTGGCACACACAGAGGACGGAGTGGGTGGCCCACACAGAGGACGGAGTGGGTGGCCCACACAGAGGACGGAGTGGGTGGCACACACAGAGGACGGAGTGGGTGGCCCACACAGAGGACGGAGTGGGTGGCCCACACAGAGGACGGAGTGGGTGGCACACACAGAGGACGGAGTGGGTGGCACACACAGAGGACGGAGTGGGTGGCACTCACAGAGGACGGAGTGGGTGGCATCCATGGTGTCGGCATGAACACCGACCATCGCAAGTGATACTTTCTTCACATTTTCCTCCATCTCTTCTCTTCCCTCTCCCTCCTCTCTCCCCTCTCACTCCCATGACTCTTCTCCCCAGCGTATGGGAACTGGACAGCCTGTGTTAGGGAAGCACCTGCGGACATTCCATCGTTACAGAGGTATTTACACACTCGTGGTGCCCCTCAAGGTAAGTCCCTCAAACCTCTCTCTAACCTTACACTCCAGCACGGGCAGTGAAGGTTATAATGCTCGCTATAATGGTAGCACTAGTGGCCCTTGTTGACTATTATAATGGCCAACAGTAGCAAGAGTAGCAGCACACTAATTGAAGTAGTAAAGAACAAATCCACAGGAGCCTTTATAGGGTTCGAACCTGTGTACTGAATGTTCCCAGACGCGCTCTAGTCAACTGTACCACCACATGGTCAAATAATTGCAACCTGGAGTGCTACTTCCCCCCCCCCCACGAGAATCCCGAAGCTTCCATTGAAGCCTAATCGGGGTTTCACACATTTTGTCCCATGCACTCGTGCTCTGTCAACCAGTAGTACTGCCTAATGTAGTTGACAGTGCCCAGAAGGAATTCAACACTAGCCGAGCGAAAATATTGAACTTTTAGCCATTTCTTTTTTTTCTGAACTGTGAAAGTTTAGTGAGTACAGTTGGCACTCCACACACTGTAGACCAAGGTTGTTGGCACTCCACACACTGTTAGACAATGGTTGTTGGCACTCCACACACTGTAGACCATGGTTGTTGGCACTCCACACACTGTAGACCATGGTTGTTGGCACTCCACACATGTAGCCATGGTTGTTGGCACTCCACACACTGTAGACCAGGTTGTTGGCACTCCACACACTGTAGACCATGTTGTTGGCACTCCACACACTGTAGACCATGGTTGTGGCACTCCACACACTGTAGACCATGGTTGTTGGCACTCCACACACTGTAGACCANATACAGTTTCAGTGGGACAATCGTGTCTGCACATTAATCAATTACAAATTTGTCGAGCAGAGTATTATTGAAGCTAAATATTTCATGAAATACATTTTATTAACATCCTTATTTACAAAATTAATATACAGTTTTGCCGTGAGGATACTGCTCGTATTCACTGCCACACAGGACAGTAAGGGTGCTGCTCATATTCACTACCACACAGGACAGTGAGGATGCTGCTCATATTCACTACCACACAGGACAGTGAGGATGCTGCTCATATTCACTGTCACACAGGACAGTAAGGGTGCTGCTCGTATTCACTACCACACAGGACAGTGAGGATGCTGCTCGTATTCACTGCCACACAGGACAGTAAGGATGCTGCTCATATTCACTACCACACAGGACAGTGAGGATGCTGCTCATATTCACTACCACACAGGACAGTGAGGATGCTGCTCATATTCACTGTCACACAGGACAGTAAGGGTGCTGCTCGTATTCACTACCACACAGGACAGTGAGGATGCTGCTCATATTCACTGTCACACAGGACAGTAAGGGTGCTGCTCATATTCACTACCACACAGCACAGTGAGGATGCTGCTCGTATTCACTACCACACAGGACAGTAAGGGTGCTGCTCATATTCACTACCACACAGGACAGTGAGGATGCTGCTCATATTCACTGCCACACAGGACAGTGAGGATGCTGCTCATATTCACTACCACACAGGACAGTAAGGGAGCTGCTCATATTCACTACCACACAGGACAGTGAGGATGCTGCTCATATTCACTACCACACAGGACAGTAAGGGAGCTGCTCATATTCACTACCACACAGGACAGTGAGGATGCTGCTCATATTCACTACCACACAGGACAGTGAGGATGCTGCTCATATTCACTGTCACACAGGACAGTGAGGATGCTGCTCATATTCACTACCACACAGGACAGTGAGGATGCTGCTCATATTCACTACCACACAGGACAGTGAGGATGCTGCTCGTATTCACTGCCACACAGGACAGTGAGGATGCTGCTCATATTCACTGCCACACAGGACAGTGAGGATGCTGCTCATATTCACTGCCACACAGGACAGTGAGGATGCTGCTCATATTCACTACCACACAGGACAGTGAGGATGCTGCTCATATTCACTACCACACAGGACAGTGAGGATGCTGCTCATATTCACTACCACACAGGACAGTGAGGATGCTGCTCATATTCACTACCACACAGGACAGTGAGGATGCTGCTCATATTCAGTACCACACAGGACAGAGAATCATACCAATAGGTCCAAACAGAACACATTATAAATTCCGAGCAATAGGCTAGCAGCCCACCAGAAGCAGAGATGGACGCACCGTAGCTGTGAGGCTCGCGGAAGCCAGGTGATGATTTACGTGATGCTGACAGACAGACAGAGAGAGAGAGGACTTCCGAACGTGTGTGACCTCGAGACTCGTCAGTCAACACAGTCACTCAGGGCCTGCGGTTCCGGCATCACCTTGGTTCACACTCCGTCAATGTCCTATCATCCTAAACTTTCTAATGTATGTTGTTGTTGTAGATTCTGCTACTCGGAACAGACGTTGCAAGTAGCACGGGTTATGGCGAGCCCGTAGTACACTGTGATTATTTCAATATTTATATATTGTGTTTTTAGATAAACATAAGCAATTGAGTTTTGTTTTATAGTTACTGATGTGCATTAGTTATTTACTTAAATTGACCGGTCTTCCACAAACGCAAGGAGGGAGAATGTCTATGTTATACATATACAGGTCACCCTCCAACATAGGGAGGGAGAATTATGTGTCCAGGACACTATACACATACAGCATGTATACGTTACTAGATGAGGCACCCGGCGGTGCCCGGGACACTATGGTAAGGCCACGAGAAGAAAGCTTTGACAATTCTTTTATTGGAATTTCACTCTGTAATGTTGGCATTTGAACTTTTCTAAAGGTCTCCTTATTTTGATCACGTCGGTTGAGCACACCGAAGTGTGGTGGACCATACAGTGTTGTGCCATTTAACTGTCTGGAGACCTCATGATACAACTCTCCGTCAGAACAATGGTTTTAGCATGGTCTTCCCTCGCCGACTTAATCAAGTCCTCGACAGGGGGGAGGGGGGGGGGGGCATGGTGACCAAATCCGACTCGAACTTGTTCTTGAACCTGTCTTTTCCCTAGAGCCCTGTTCTTGTACACGTCCTTTTCCCTGTGTCACATTCTTGCACTTTCCTCTCCCCAGAGCCCTGTTCTTGAACCTGTCCTCTCCCCAGAGCCCTGTTCTTGAACCTGTCCTCTCCCCAGAGCCCTGTTCTTGAACCTGTCCTCTCCCCAGAGCCCTGTTCTTGAACCTGTCCTCTCCCCAGAGCCCTGTTCTTGAACCTGTCCTCTCCCCAGAGCCCTGTTCTTGAACCTGTCCTCTCCCCAGAGCCCTGTTCTTGAACCTGTCCTCTCCCCAGAGCCCTGTTCTTGAACCTGTCCTCTCCCCAGAGCCCTGTTCTTGAACCTGTCCTCTCCCCAGAGCCCTGTTCTTGAACCTGTTCTCTCCCCAGAGACCTGTTCTTGAACCCGTCCTCTCCCAGAGCCCTGTTCTTGAACCTGTCCTCTCCCCAGAGCCCTGTTCTTGAACCTGTCCTCTCCCCAGAGCCCTGTTCTTGAACCTGTCCTCTCCCAGAGCCCTGTTCTTGAACCTGTCCTCTCCCCAGAGCCCTGTTCTTGAACCTGTCCTCTCCCCAGAGCCTGTTCTTGAACCTGTCCTCTCCCCAGAGCCCTGTTCTTGAACCTGTCCTCTCCCCAGAGCCCTGTTCTTGAACCTGTTCTCTCCCCAGAGACCTGTTCTGAACCCGTCCTCTCCCCAGAGCCCTGTTCTTGAACCTGTTCTCTCCCCAGAGACCTGTTCTTGAACCCGTCCTCTCCCAGAGCCCTGTTCTTGAACCTGTCCTCTCCCCAGAGCCCTGTTCTTGAACCTGTCCTCTCCCCAGAGCCTGTTCTTGAACCTGTCCTCTCCCAGAGCCCTGTTCTTGAACCTGTTCTCTCCCCAG
Source organism: Procambarus virginalis (assembly GCA_020271785.1). Lineage (NCBI taxonomy): Eukaryota > Metazoa > Arthropoda > Malacostraca > Decapoda > Cambaridae > Procambarus > Procambarus virginalis. The sequence continues at coordinate 14,714,159 of WNGS01042707.1, forward strand.
AGACCTGTTCTTGAAACCGTCCTCTCCCAGAGCCCTGTTCTTGAACCTGTTCTCTCCCCAGAGACCTGTTCTTGAACCTGTCCTCTCCCCAGAGCCTGTTCTTGAACCCGTCCTCTCCCCAGAGCCCTGTTCTTGAACCTGTCCTCTCCCAGAGCCCTGTTCTTGAACCTGTCCTCTCCCCAGAGCCTGTTCTTGAACCTGTCCTCTCCCCAGAGCCCTGTTCTTGAACCCGTCCTCTCCCAGAGCCCTGTTCTTGAACCCGTCCTCTCCCCAGAGCCCTGTTCTTGAACCCGTCCTCTCCCCAGAGCCCTGTTCTTGAACCTGTCCTCTCCCAGAGCCCTGTTCTTGAACCTGTCCTCTCCCCAGAGCCCTGTTCTTGAACCTGTCCTCTCCCAGAGCCCTGTTCTTGAACAAGTCTCCCCATGGCATTGTTCTTGAACCTGTGCTCTTCTTATTGTTCTATGCCAAGGTTCAGTTTTTGCACTAACTCCATTGTGTTAAAGTGGCTGTTCTTGCTCTTTCTTTCTGATATCAACATCATTGTTTCAAGTAAAAATCTTTATCGTGAGGACGTTGGTGTGTTAAAGTGACTCTTGAGCCACGAGTCGGTGCTGAGCACCTGGACCATTGTTATGGCCTGTTGTAACGGGGTGAAGGACGGTGCTGAGCACCTGGACCATTGTTATGGCCTGTTGTAACGGGGTGAAGGACGGTGCTGAGCACGTGGGCCATTGTTATGGCCTGTTGTAACGGGGTGAAGGACGGTGCTGAGCACGTGGATCACTGTTATGGCCTGTTGTAACGGGGTGAAGGACGGTGCTGAGCACCTGGACCATTGTTATGGCCTGTTGTAACGGGTGAAGGACGGTGCTGAGCACGTGGGCCATTGTTATGACCTGTTGTAACGGGGTGAAGGACGGTGCTGAGCACCTGGACCATTGTTATGGCCTGTTGTAACGGGTGAAGGACGGTGCTGAGCACGTGGGCCATTGTTATGGCCTGTTGTAACGGGGTGAAGGACGGTGCTGAGCACGTGGATCACTGTTATGGCCTGTTGTAACGGGGTGAAGGACGGTGCTGAGCACGTGGACCATTGTTATGGCCTGTTGTAACGGGGTGAAGGACGGTGCTGAGCACGTGGATCACTGTTCAATGCTGTTATAGCGGGGTGAAGGATGGTACTGAGCACGTGGACCACTGTTTAAGGCTGTTGTAGCGGGGTCAAGGTAGTTTGCAAAGTGCTACAGCATCGACGCGCCAAACATCGTTGACTAATTCCCCAACACTTACACTTATAACAAGAGTGACCAGGTCCCAACACTTACACTTATAACAAGAGTGACCAGGTCCCAACACTTACACTTATAATTAGAGTGATCAGGTCCCACCACTTACACTTATAACAAGAGTGACCAGGTCCCAACACTTACACTTATAACAAGAGTGACCAGATCCCAACACTTACACTTATAACAAGAGTGACCAGGTCCCAACACTTACACTTATAACAAGAGTGACCAGGTCCCACCACTTACACTTATAACAAGAGTGACCAGGTCCCAACACTTACACTTATAACAAGAGTGACCAGGTCCCACCACTTACACTTATAACAAGAGTGACCAGGTCCCAACACTTACACTTATAACAAGAGTGACCAGGTCCCACCACTTACACTTATAACAAGAGTGACCAGGTCCCAACACTTACACTTATAACAAGAGTGACCAGGTCCCACACTTACACTTATAACAAGAGTGACCAGGTCCCAACACTTACACTTATAACAAGAGTGACCAGGTCCCACCACTTACACTTATAACAAGAGTGACCAGGTCCCAACACTTACACTTATAACAAGAGTGACCAGGTCCCAACACTTACAACACTACCAACACGGTTACACCACTTCGACTGTCAGCCTCCCTGCCGCCCCTCCTTCCCTGTTATGTCTGTCTCACTAACAGTCTCTGTCATTCTCTATGTTGATCTGTATGCTAACCTTGACTGTTTATTTTTGTGCCTCAGTGTTCTTGGTTGTGGGGCGGGGTAAACAGTGTGATGTGATCAGTTGGGTGAAAGTCACGCTTCATATTGTACTCACCTAGTTGTGCTTGCGGGTTTGAGCTTCGGCTCTTTGGTCCGCCTCTTAACTGACGGTCAACTGTTGTACAGGTTCCTGAGCCTATTGGGCTCTGTCATATCTACATTTGAAACTGTTTATGGAGTCAGCCTCTACCACATCACTGCCTAATGTATCCCACCTGTTAACTACTCTGACACTGAAGAAATTATTTCTAACGTCTCTGTGGCTCATTTGGGTACTCAGTTTCCACCTGTGTTCCTTGCACATCAGCGAGGAGCACAGTGCAAGCTCCTTGCTTGAACTTGACCTTGGTGCTTGGAAGCAATGCGTCAATCACTTTGTCACACTGGACGGTCGTCTCCAGAAGCTGCTGGTCATTGCTTTGAACTCCAAGGGTCAGATTACTCAAGCATTTGCGTGTCCACTTACGAAACCTGTACAATCATGGAGGCAGAGTTTGCTATATGTAATAGTTTATGAGCTCTGAAGTGCTGCTTCAGAGCGCACCTATATCCTTCACCTATTTAACTTTTAGGTGAACAAAGCCATCAGGTGAAAGCACACGTGCCCAATCGTTTCTGTCCTGGTCAGGGATTGAACCCGGCGTCCCTCGGTTGTGAACCGATGAAGTAGACTACTGTAGACCATCTATTAATACACGATAGTGGTATAGTTTCTCTTCTAACCTGAGTGCGAGTCAAGGACCAGCGCCGCTAGGCCATGGCCTCACGTCTGCTGGCCTCTCTCACCCCAAATTTCTTAATAATATTATGTTCTATTTTTATCATAATATTACATGTTATTTTTTATCATAATACTCTATATTATTTCTATCATAATGTTATGTGATATTTCTATCAGTGTTCTCTGTGATGATAAACATTTCACAGTTTGATTTACGAACTAAACGCGGAAGATTTATTATGAAAGATCATTTTTTGTAACACCGCAAGAGATAAAGTTATGTTTGCGTTGTGTTAGTCGGGTCACTTGTAAGGACGTGTACAGGTAGTCCTTCAACCCCCGTTCTCTTGATTCACCACAACATTTCAAATACAACGTCCTAACCTAACCAGAAACATACCAACCCAAGCCGCCCGCCTAACCTACCGATGCACACAAATGTGGATATTAGCGAGCCGCTACTTTTCACAGTACTTTGTGATGTAACATGACTCACACATTATAATAACCTTGCACTATAAACTTTGAAGTTCGTAAATTGTCTAATAAGAACATAGCCGCCATGATCCAAGAAAGATGTACAAGTTTCGTAAGAGGACACTTAAAGGCTTACGAACCCATCATACATTGAAACGTGTATAAAGTCTAATGTAGTTGATTGTAATCATGCTTTGTATGTGCTTCAGCCTACAGTTTAGACCTATTGTCTTGTGTATGACCCTCCGTCCTGCGTGACAGTGAATACCAGCATTATCCTCACTCTAATATGACCTAATTGAACTCCACAGATAAGGCAAAATTGTAATTCATTTTTGTCAATAAAGATGTTAATAATAATAATTGATGCATCCTGGAATATCACATCCAGTGGAATGTTGAGTGTTGCAGTACTGAGTGTACTTCCTTCGTGGCTCTGGAGGATCGATCAGGAGCTTGCTGTGCAGCGCAGCTTGAAGATCTCCAATCACAAAGGAAGTCTACAAGAGTGTATCACAGCCCATCAGACGCAAGCCTGAGATTTACGTTCCTCAGGGGAGACATCCAGGACGGGTCCATGACGGGTGCTGGTTCATCCATTGTAACAACAAGAGAGCAAGATCAACAATCATCCATCGCAACAGTAAAGAATGATTAGCAACATTAAAGATCAATACCATTCAGAGACAAGAGATTAATATTCAAACTTGCGTATGATCTTAGTGTGATATAAGCGTCTCTCCTTAGTCACTAAATATGAATATCAGAAGAGGAAGTGAGTGATTGAGTGCATCAGAGGAAGTGCTCACGACAGTGTATATGTGAGGCTACACGACTCTGATACCGTGACATGACTAATTGATTACAGTGACACGTGGGAATTAATTACTCTCTTTACCTCCTCGTGACGCTTCCTCCGTCGGTCACACACACACACGCACACACACACACACACACACACACACACACACACACACACACACACACACACACACACACACACACACACACACACACACACACACACACACACACACACACACACACACACACACACACACACACACACACACACATACATACATAGATACATATACACACACACGCGCGCGCGCGCGCCGGTCGATTCCCAGGAGAGGCAGAAACAAACGGGCAGAGTTTCTTTCACCCTCATGTGCTTGTTCACCTAGAAGAAAATATGTGACAGCTGCTACGGGCTGCTTCCTGTGTGTTTGTGGGTGTGCTACAAACATATGTATTAAACATAACAGAGGAAAAATAGACCGGTTCGAAAGGTGGGGTCCAAGAGCTAATAACTCGACTCTGTAGGCACAAATAGTACATACAAATAGTAAATACACACATACACTCGTAAAAAGTAAATATGATAGAGACACAGGACAGGAGTCATAGACTTAAACAACCAACAGTTAGAAAGGCGGGGTCCAAGAGTTAATGCTCGATCATGCAGGCACAAATATGTGAGTATAAATAGGTGAGTACACACACTCGGCGCCGAACAACCGAACCGGCTCCAGTACGAGCCCTCAGATCTAAATCCCAACATATAACAGTGTAACCTGTAATCTCTGAGAGCAGGACGAGCATTAGTCACTAAACCTGGTATTAATTTCGCTTGGCACTCTCCCAGCGACGAGTATTGGCAGGAGGAGGCACTAGCCGAGGCCCTCCCGCCCAGACGAGCCTGTCTGCCACTGTATACTCTTCAGGCACCTCTACACCTCTACCTGAACATCAAAACTATTTAAGAAACGATTGGCATTCGCCTGTTATCTGCAGGCTTCGAGACTAGGATCCTGTCTCATACAGTGGTATGAGACAGGTATGAAACACCCCATACAGTGGTATGAGGCGGAATTCTCATACATGACTTGATATGGCCCAGGACGGACCATAACTGAAACGTCGTCAATTACCTTATTTTATTTTCAGACTTGTGGGATGGGTATCTGTGTGGTCAGAAGCCTGCGCTGGCAAATTCTGGATGCATTTTGAGATATCCCCAAGAACACCAGAGTGAATAGAGTAATTCTAAACCTCTAGGTACCTCAAACCGGGAGGTCTGAAGGGTGTAATAACTGGACAGTCAATGATGTAGTGTGTGAGATCATGAACCAGTTGGTGCAGGCACAGTTTGCACCTGGAGTGCTCAGGGCTGGGAGATCGTCACCTGCCGCCACCTGCCTCAGGTAACGGTAGCCCAACCTGATCCTGGCAATTACTTTGTCACACTGTCAGGTGGACCTTCTGTGCTCTCTAAATATATAGGAATCACATATAAACAGATATTTTTTTTATACGGTGCTTTCTGACCTGTAAATGGCTATGATTCCTCTCCTATCAGATATGTGTGTTTGGAACAGTATAGTATATGACAGAGATGGGGGTACTTCTGTCATGATGATGGGTTATATTTGTGTGAAATGTTGTCCACACAAAAGATATTCTAAACCCTTCATACTGGAGCAGGAAGCAACGTTATTTATAACTACTATGATGAGAACCTTACCGTCTACCTTGCAGGCGAAGTTATCTAAATGATTCAAGATCAGAATTTCTATCACAGAAAATTGTTCATCTTGTGTATTTCAGTTTACTGGTAGCTAGTTGTAGTGCAGCTAAACCTATTTGTGTAAAACCAGTAGTTTAAGCAGTAAATAGGTACCTGGGAGTTAGACAGCTGCTACGAGCTGCTTCCTGGGGGTGGAGGTCTGGTCGAGGACCGGACCGCGGGGACACTAAGCCCCGAAATCATCTCAAGATAACCTCACAATGATAGACTCAGCGTAGGTATTATTTCTATAGCAACCTTCCCGTAGGCGGTTGTCCTGAGGCATCAGACATAATGATCGTGAGGCCTAAGGTTTTAGATAAAGCCTTAGGCCTCACAGACGAAGCAACTGTTTCAAGTGTAACTGCTTTTATAAGAGCAAGATTCTCATTATCTTTCTTAGTTATGGGTTTATGACACCAGGATGACGAAGGATGGGGAGGGAGGGGAGTGTGCAGGTAAGTTAGTAAGTCAGAGGGGAGAATTGAATATAAAAAGTGGGTTCAATTTCACAAGGATACAGACATTTTTGCTAAATTATTTATGATAAAAGGCCGGGAGTTGGTGTGTTAGTTTAACTCAAGTAATTCAGACGCCATATTGGCGGACACATTTGTATAGATTGGTACAAGCGTTGGACAAGCCCTTTCGTGGATGTGTTTGTTAAAAGGGGAACATCAGCCACGCAAAAACGTTTCTCCAATTTCTCTAATAAGAGAAATATTTTCACTAAACTTATATTTAAGAGACGTTAAAACATTTGGAGTGAAGGGGAATTTTATATGAAGTTGAAACTATCTTATATATCTTACTTGAGCTTCTTTTCAGTCATTTCCTACCTCAAGCTCATTACCTTTCATTTCCAAACTCAACCCCCTCCCCCCCCTTACATGTCCTTCCCCACCTCAACCCCCACTACCTGTGTGCGCCTCCTCTACCATGCATGTGTATACGAAGAAATGTATATGTTCACCACTCAGAATGTTCGGTAATATGTTTATTGTTTGTGATATGTGTCTATATGTATGAACACGTTGTACTGAACGGGTTGAGAATAGCTTGAGCTACCTCATCCCTTTGTGTATGTTACCTCAAACTTAATTTCAATTTCAATTTCCTCCTCTATCATCCCATATGCCACACACGCTCTACTTCCCTCGTCCAGCTTCCTGTGATGCCGGAGAGGTGGCGCCAGCCTGCAGGTCGTTGGGAACAAAACATGAATTTATACTTTAATCTGGATAATGCCGGGGGCGAGGGGAAGGGAGGGGGGGGGGGCAAGAAGGGAGAGGAGAGATGGGAGAGGATGGGGGAGGGGAGAGCCGTCCCCCCACACACCCGCCATCTTCCCACATTACAAGCGAAGTGCTCAACAACAGCCCCGCTCCTGTGCCAGGTATGTCCACTACGGGCTCACCATAGCCCGTGCTACTTTGAACTTTTTTGTTCCTAGTAGCTGAATCTAAAACAACAACCGTCACGTACACAACACGTGGAGCTAACGAGACCGTGGCGGCAACAACCTGTCTCAACACTCAGACGACATTTAAGGGTCATCAACGTGCCGGCAATAACGACCCCAGCCCGCTGGTGTCTGTAATTATTGATTACAAAGTTGTATTAGCGCAGTGGATGAGTGTGTGTGTGTTATCACCTGTTCGTAGTTAGTGTGTGTAGTTATTGTGTGCTATCACCTGTCTGTAATCAGTGTGTTATCTCCTTGTTATGGCCACAATGGGTCGCAACCGGGTTCTTTTCTGGTGGTACTAAAGTTCTGGTATCCGGCCCCAAGTTAGTAGTGGCTTTCAAGGAGTGAGCTCGGTAATGCAAGTAAAACAAAAAAAGGGGGGGTGCATTAAATACTACACTTCATAAAATGTCGATATATTTACATATGATAACTTTTTCCATCACCTCGTAACTATTCCTAACAGAAGTATTAGTACACCTAATATGTACAAAAGTCTCATGGAACACTAAGCGCTCTTCAATTCTGGCAATGCAGTCTTTTAAGCTACCGTGCTTCCTTATCCGTAGTATTGTCCTCAGCAGGTACCAGGAAACAACACTGAGTCTACCCTGGCCACGGGCCAGCCAATCCTCAGACTCACTAAGTGCTTCCTCGTGAAGGCCCACAAACACAGTCCAGCCTGGTGCTGGCAGATACCTTCAGCCTCGCGCTGCTGGGCCACTTCACGTGCAAATACTAGGGTAGCGAGCCCTAGGCAGGAGCTTCGTGCAACTCGCTGGTTACTTTCCTCTTCAGCACCTTAGTCAGTCGTCTCTGCTATTAGCCAGCCCCGGGTACGGCGAACTCCGTCACTGCCACTCCACAGGCAGACAGTAGAACACTTTACAGTTCTCTTCCGGCGGCAGCTCACTGCTTCCGTAAAGCAGACTGGTGTAGAGACCTTGGCTGCCCTGGGTAGACTGATTATCCTCGTACCACAACAGCCTTATGTCGACCCTGTGGATATAGACACGTCATCAGTACACTGGGACACTAGGAAATAACACTTACGTACGCTGACATAGACATCCAACTCTTTCTTCAATAGATGGCGCTGATTGTCTAAGCGCCACCTCACTAGAGGGCAGCACCAGCTAACTCTTGAGTTAACTAGGATAGGAATCTAGTACCTCTTGTTGGTATCTTCCTGCCACCACTAGATGGCGTCGTCCATTTTACATACGATTCTGGGGCAGTACGGGTGCGGACTCGTAGATGGCGCTGAAACTGCCACCCTACCCCCTGACCAGGGTGACGAGTCCGTAACACTCCTGTCTGACGTTACAGGTTGTGGTGGCCTGTTTTAACTTACACTAATTAAAAGGTGTCAAATTTCCAATGAGTTTAGAGTTCGTTCCAACCGTCCACAAACCTGTCTGTGTGTGTACATGTGTACATACGTGACACACATACCGTTCTAACCCTAGTCACGTGTACGTGAGTGCAAATTACCGCTAAACGTTTAGTGCATATAATGATCAATTCTCGTTGTAGCTGATGACTCGTACATAGCCGTGTGTATGACATAACTTCAAACACCTGACATAACCTAATCTAAACCTAACCTAACTTATATTAATCCAACCTAACCTGATTTAACCTATATTAATTTAGCCTAATCTATTCTAACCGATCTTAATCCAAGTTAATCTAACATTTTAATCTAAGCTAATCTAACCTGATCTATCTCAATCTAACCATTGTTTATCCTAGCCTAGCCAACCTAACCCAACACCTAACCTGACTTCACACATCCCACTCTAACCTAAACTTAACTATTATAACCAAACGAAGATAAGAGATAAACTAGTGTGCATTATACTACATGGTGTGACGTCATAATGTTCACGCAGGTACAAGGTGTGTAAAAGTAATTTAATGATGGTGACTATTTACCGTGACAGGTGACTCAAAATATGTGACGCACCTGCAGTAAATAGGTACCTGGAGTTAGACAGCTGCTACGGGCTGCTTCCTGGGGGTGTTAAACAAAAAGGAGGCCTGGTCGAGGACCGGCCGCGGGACGCTAAGCCCCGAAATCATCTCAAGATAACCAAGAGATAACCACATGAGCTGCCACAATTATGACCGCAGCTGCCACCGTCACGTCGTATGAGTTGCCATACTTCTGGCATTTCAGATGCTACTGTGACGTTACTCCACCTACGTCATCCCAACTGCCAGTGACGTCACCACAACTGCCACCGTGACGTCACCGGAGACGTAACTACTACGTNCCATGGTTGGGGCCCTCACGTACCCGCCATGGTTGGGACCCTCACGTACCCGCCATGGTTGGGACCCTCACGTACCCGCCATGGTTGGGACCCATACGTACCCGCCATGGTTGGGACCCTCACGTACCCGCCATGGTTGGGACCCTCACGTACCCGCCATGGTTGGGACCCTCACGTACCCGCCATGGTTGGGACCCTCACGTACCCGCCATGGTTGGGGTCCTCACGTACCCGCCATGGTTGGGGTCCTCACGTACCCCCATGGTTGGGCCCCTCACGTACCCGCCATGGTTGGGACCCTCACGTACCCGCCATGGTTGGGACCCTCACGTACCCCGCCATGGTTGGGATCCTCACGTACCCCGCCATGGTTGGGACCCTCACGTACCCGCCATGGTTGGGACCCTCACGTACCCGCCATGGTTGGGACCCTCACGTACCCGCCATGGTCGGGACCCTCATGTACCCGCCATGGTTGGGACCCTCATGTACCCGCCATGGTTGGGACCCTCACGTACCCGCCATGGTTGGGGCCCTCACGTACCCGCCATGGTTGGGACCCTCACGTACCCGCCATGGTTGGGACCCTCACGTACCCGCCATGGTTGGGACCCTCACGTACCCGCCATGGTTGGGACCCTCACGTACCCGCCATGGTTGGGACCCTCACGTACCCGCCATGGTTGGGACCCTCACGTACCCGCCATGGTTGGGACCCCTCACGTACCCGCCATGGTTGGGACCCTCACGTGCCCGACATGGTTGGGACCCTCACTTGCCCGCCATGGTTGGGACCCTCACGTGCCCGCCATGGTTGGGACCCTCACGTACCCGCCATGGTTGGGACCCTCACGTACCCGCCATGGTTGGGACCCTCACTTGCCCGCCATGGTTGGGACCCTCACGTGCCCGCCATGGTTGGGACCCTCACGTGCCCGCCATGGTTGGACCCTCACGTGCCCGCCATGGTTGGGATCCAGGATGCGCACCATCCGCGACGCCCCCGACATACAATCAGGGATCCCAGGTTCGACCTCCTGGCCGGGACAAATGTGTGCGCATGTTTCCTTTCACCTGATGCCTCTGTTTATCCAGGAGTAAATAGTTACCCAGGAGGTAGGCAGCTGTTGTGGGTTGCATCGTCATGGAAGGTCAGTAGTTGACTTAGGGTGGGTCCGTGATGCAAGCATAAATTCAGGCTTCCTGTCCCCGACAAGGCAACTATTATATTGCAGTTAAAATGTAACTGTTATCCCTAACCAGAAACGTACTAATATTAGACGATTTCGTGCAAAATGCGACGTATTAGGGGGGAGAGGACGGGGTAGCTTTACCGGGACAGATTTATATAATAGTTTACATATACCTGACAAGTGACTGGTGGTAATATACTGTGGCAGCACGTATAGTATAGTCCTTCTCCTGCGGGAACCTCCATGTTCTGGCCTCTATGTCAAGTTTCATGTCCTAGCCAGAATATATATATGATGTGATTTGCACTCCACTCCTTCCTAATGACCTTCATCATGATCCGATAACGTTAAGGTCAGATATGTGCAACTACCGTACGCAACGCTCCAGATAATCCAGCACCGCCGAACTCGTATCTCTTTACAAACAACGTACAGCCGACAACGTCACTATACGAGCACACAATAACGAAGTTCCAGTTGTTATGAGAGTCGCTCACATCGCCCTCCTGGGTGGGTGTATCCCAGCAGCTGCAGTACACTCCGCTACACTGCAACCCGCCGATGCTGTCTGTGTCGTGGTGGAGAAGAGAGTGATGGCCGGCCTAAATTTTCCCGCGTCCACACCTTTCCCGCCAAGGCTGAGGTCGGCGTGAGCGGCCAGGGCTGCCAACCGCTGCTTCCCGCCACCACCACCACCAAGGTCCTTCCGCAGTCTCGCTACCACCACACGCTTACACCACATGTGTACGCTATCAGCACATGCATACACTATCAGCACATGCTTACACTATCAGCACATGCTTACACTATCAACATATACACAATCAACTCATCCGCTAAATTCTCATACAGTTTCAGTGGGACAATCGTGTCTGCACATTAATTAACATCCTTATTTACAAAATTAATATACAGTTTTGCCGTGAGGATGCTGCTCGTATTCACTGCCACACAGGACAGTGAGGATGCTGCTCGTATTCACTGCCACACAGGACAGTGAGGATGCTGCTCATATTCACTGCCACACAGGAAAGTGAGGATGCTGCTCAGATTCACTACCACACAGGACAGTGACGATGCTGCTCATATTCATTGCCACACAGGACAGTGAGGATGCTGCTCATATTCACTACCACACAGGACAGTGAGAATGCTGCTCATATTCACTGCCACACAGGACAGTGAGGATGCTGCTCGTATTCACTGCCACACAGGACAGTGAGGATGCTGCTCGTATTCACTGCCACACAGGACAGTGAGGATGCTGCTCATATTCACTGCCACACAGGACAGTGAGGAAGCTGCTCATATTCACTACCACACAGGACAGTGACGATGCTGCTCATATTCATTGCCACACAGGACAGTGAGGATGCTGCTCATATTCACTACCACACAGGACAGTGAGGATGCTGCTCATATTCACTGCCAAACAGGACAGTGAGGATGCTGCTCATATTCACTGCCACACAGGACAGTGACGATGCTGCTCGTATTCACTGCCACACAGGACAGTGAGGATGCTGCTCATATTCACTGCCACACAGGACAGTGAGGATGCTGCTCATATTCACTACCACACAAGATAGTGAGGATGCTGCTCATATTCACTGCCACACAGGACAGTGAGGATGCTGCTCACATTCACTACCACACAAGATAGTGAGGATGCTGCTCATATTCACTACCACAGAGGACAGTGAGGATGCTGCTCATATTCACTACCACACAGGACAGTGAGGATGCTGCTCATATTCACTACCACAGAGGACAGTGAGGATGCTGCTCATATTCACTACCACACAGGACAGTGAGGATGCTGCTCATATTCACTACCACACAGGACAGTAAGGGAGCTGCTCATATTCACTACCACACAGGACAGTGAGGATGATGCTCATATTCACTACCACACAGGACAGTGAGGATGCTGCTCATATTCACTACCACACAGGACAGTGAGGATGCTGCTCATATTCACTACCACACAGGACAGTGAGGATGCTGCTCATATTCACTGTCACACAGGACAGTGAGGATGCTGCTCATATTCACTACCACACAGGACAGTGAGGATGCTGCTCATATTCACTACCACACAGGACAGTGAGGATGCTGCTCATATTCACTGCCATACAGAACAGTGAGGATGCTGCTCATATTCACTGCCACACAGGACAGTGAGGATGCTGCTCATATTCACTGCCACACAGGACAGTGAGGATGCTGCTCATATTCACTACCACACAGGACAGTGAGGATGCTGCTCATATTCACTACCATACAGGACAGTGAGGGTGCTGCTCATATTCACTACCACACAGGACAGTGAGGATGCTGCTCATATTCACTACCACACAGGACAGTGAGGATGCTGCTCATATTCACTGCCACACAGGACAGTGAGGATGCTGCTCATATTCACTGCCACACAGGACAGTGAGGATGCTGCTCATATTCACTACCACACAGGACAGTGAGGATGCTGCTCATATTCACTGCCACACAGGACAGTGAGGATGCTGCTCATATTCACTACCACACAGGACAGTGAGGATGCTGCTCATATTCACTACCACACAGGACAGTGAGGATGCTGCTCATATTCACTACCACACAGGACAGTGAGGATGCTGCTCATATTCACTGCCACACAGGACAGTGAGGATGCTGCTCATATTCACTGCCACACAGGACAGTGAGGATGCTGCTCATATTCACTACCACAGAGGACAGTGAGGATGCTGCTCATATTCACTGCCACACAGGACAGTGAGGATGCTGCTCATATTCACTGCCACACAGGACAGTGAGGATGCTGCTCATATTCACTACCACAGAGGACAGTGAGGATGCTGCTCATATTCACTACCACACAGGGCAGTGAGGATGCTACTCATATTCACTGCCACACAGGACAGTGAGGATGCTGCTCATATTCACTACCACACAGGACAGTGAGGATGCTGCTCATATTCACTGCCACACAGGACAGTGAGGATGCTGCTCATATTCACTACCACACAGGACAGTGAGGATGCTGCTCACATTCACTACCACACAGGACAGTGAGGATGCTGCTCATATTCACTACCACACAGAACAGTGAGGATGCTGCTCATATTCACTACCACAGGACAGTGAGGATGCTGCTCACATTCACTACCACACAAGACAGTGAGGATGCTGCTCACATTCACTACCACACAGAACAGTGAGGATGCTGCTCACATTCACTACCACACAGAACAGTGAGGATGCTGCTAACATTCACTACCACACAGAACAGTGAGGATGCTGCTCATATTCACTACCACACAGAACAGTGAGGATGCTGCTCATATTCACTACCACACAGGACAGTGAGGATGCTGCTCACATTCACTACCACACAAGACAATGAGGATGCTGCTCACATTCACTACCACACAGAACAGTGAGGATGCTGCTCATATTCACTGCCACAGAGGACAATGAGGATGCGGCTCATATTCACTACCACACAAGACAGTGAGGATGCTGCTCATATTCACTGCCACACAGGACAGTGAGGATGCTGCTCATATTCACTACCACACAAAACAGTGAGGATGCTGCTCATATTCACTACCACACAAGACAGTGAGGATGCTGCTCACATTCACTACCACACAGAACAGTGAGGATGCTGCTCATATTCACTACCACACAGGACAGTGAGGATGCTGCTCACATTCACTACCACACAGAACAGTGAGGATGCTGCTCATATTCACTACCACACAAGACAGTGAGGATGCTGCTCACATTCACTACCACACAGAACAGTGAGGATGCTGCTCATATTCACTACCACACAGGACAGTGAGGATGCTGCTCACATTCACTACCACACAGAACAGTGAGGATACTGCTCATATTCACTACCACACAAGACAGTGAGGATGCTGCTCACATTCACTACCACACAGAACAGTGAGGATGCTGCTCATATTCACTACCACACAAGACAGTGAGGATGCTGCTCATATTCACTACCACACAGGACAGTGAGGATGCTGCTCACATTCACTACCACACAGAACAGTGAGGATGCTGCTCATATTCACTACCACACAGGACAGTGAGGATGCTGCTCATATTCACTACCACAGAGGACAGTGAGGATGCTGCTCACATTCACTACCACACAGAACAGTGAGGATGATGCTCATATTCACTACCACAGAGGACAGTGAGGATGCTGCTCACATTCACTACCACACAGAACAGTGAGGATGCTGCTCATATTCACTACCACACAGGACAGAGAATCATACCAATAGGTCCAAACAGAACACATTATAATTCCGAGCAATAGGCTAGCAGCCCACCAGAAGCAGAGATGGACGCACCGTAGCTGTGAGGCTCGCGGAAGCCAGGTGATGATTTACGTGATGCTGACAGACAGACAGAGAGAGAGAGGACTTCCGAACGTGTGTGACCTCGAGACTCGTAGTCAACACAGTCACTCAGGGCCTGCGGTTCCGGCATCACCTTGGTTCACACTCCGTCAATGTCCTATCATCCTAAACTTTCTAATGTATGTTGTTGTTGTAGATTCAGCTACTCGGAACAGACGTTGCAAGTAGCACGGGTTATGGCGAGCCCGTAGTACACTGTGATTATTTCAATATTTATNGATGCCATAGTGACGTCACATTACATGTGCATGTGTGATAAAACAACATTTTATATCTTACTCTCGATAGACTGTATAAGGTTAGGTTAGGATAGCCTGGCCGGTTTAGATGGACTTACGTTAGGGGGCTGGGTTAGGTTGGCATGGGTAACGATAGGATAGGCTAGAGTGCTTAGGTTTGGTTAGGATTGGCTAGGTTGAGTAGGTGAGTTAGATCAGGTTACGTTAGGTTAAGTTAGGTCGAGAAGGTTAAATTAGGTTAGGTTAAGTTAGGATGGGTTCGGATAGGTTAGGGTTGGGTATAGTTAGGTTTGTTTATAATGTGGCGATGACGTAGATTGATACATTCTTTTCTCATATCAGACTTTACTTCTCTAATACACTCGCTCCAAACACGCGAGTGTGGTGAGCCTGCCACAACATGTCCACACAATACGTCAGGGGCCGCACACCCTCACCTCCATGCCGGTGTCCGCCACCAGTGAGCGTCACACACAAACCCACACAAAAACTCCACCCACATGACTTGTTCGGAGGCGAGAGAGAAGCAGGAACTATAACCGACCCATCACGATGGAGGAGAGAGAGAAAGGGATAATGTGATAAAGTGGTGTGAATGGTGGAGATGGAATACGATAAATAAAATTACTGCAAAAGGCAGAAAATGAAATGGGATGGCGAAGGAAGCAAATGGGTAAAGAAGAAGAAAAAAATAGATATCTGGGAAGGAGGAGTTCAATAACTGTAAGTGCCTACGACTCCACTATATATTTGTCCAAGAGAAACGAAGACTTTCATTCTGCCGTTGTGGCTGTAGTGCACGTTTGGTAAATAACAGTGGCGGGCCCTCCTCGCTTTGTTTACACTGGCATCACTTTTTTATAGAAGGGGAGAGGCGGGAAATTGGAGTGGAGGGGAGAGGAGGGCAACGGAGATGACAGACTGAAGGATCAAGGCGTTCAATTGCGCAGATATGAGGCTAAAGGCATCATAAAGGCTATAGTGTGTGAGAGAAATGTTCTGGGCGTGGCTGGTAATGCTCAAAGTGAGGTCTTAGCGAGGTCGCTACGGACACGGTCCCACACTGACTCTCAACTAGAATCTAGGAAGTAGTGACTAGGGAAGCCTGGTGTTGTTATTAGATTATCAGAGCTTGTGTTTGTATCAGCACCGGTGGCTTGCGCCTGTGTGTGTGCTGCTGCTTCATGATTGGCACATGTAAGATATCTGGCTGTGTAACAAGTCACGTAACCTGCTGCTGCTGGAGTCATGTCATCGTGTGTGGTTGTGTGTATGTATATGCATATGTATACGTATATGTATATATATATATATATATATATATATATATATATATATATATATATATATGTATATATAAGAAGTGCTGTTGAGATGTGTGCAGCAGCAGTTCAGTAGCTGCCACCTCTAGTTGGCACCCAAACTGTCTCCTAACTTCGCAACTGCCACTCGTTTACTGCGAGTTCTCATTTAACTTCATAATTGGAATTCGTTTACGGAGGGCTCTAATCTAACTTTATGATTGCGATTAATTTTCTGTGGAGTCCAGTTCCAGCTTAGCTGAATTTTGGTGTCCCTTCTGTGTTTACAGCGGCTGTAAACCGATTATTAGCCTCCACCTGGCCCTCCACAACTGTACCCTCCCTGCCACCACCACCTGTCCCTCCACAACTGTACCCTCCCTGCCACCACCACCTGGCCCTCCACAACTGTACCCTCCCTGCCACCACCACCTGGCCCTCCACAACTGTACCCTCCCTGCCACCACCACCTGGGTCTCCCCACCCCCACCACCTGGCCCTCCACAACTGTACCCTCCCTACCACCACCACCTGGCCCTCCACAACTGTACCCTCCCTGCCACCACCACCTGGCCCTCCACAACTGTACCCTCCCTGCCACCACCACCACCTGGCCCTCCACAACTGTACCCTTCCTGCCACCACCACCTGGCCCTCCACAACTGTACCCTTCCTGCCACCACCACCTGGCCTCCACAACTGTACCCTCCCTGCCACAACCACCTGTCCCTCCACAACTGTACCCTTCCTGCCACCACCACCTGGCCCTCCACAACTGTACCCTCCCTGCCACCACCACCACCTGGCCCTCCACAACTGTACCCTCCCTGCCACCACCACCACCTGGCCCTCCACAACTGTACCCTCCCTGCCACCACCACCACCTGGCCCTCCACAACTGTACCCTCCCTGCCACCACCACCACCTGGCCCTCCACAACTGTACCCTCCCTGCCACCACCACCACCTGGCCCTCCACAACTGTACCCTCCCTACCACCACCACCACCTGGCCCTCCACAACTGTACCCTCCCTGCAACCACCACCACCTGGCCCTCCACAACTGTACCCTCCCTGCCACCACCACCACCTGGCCCTCCACAACTGTACCCTCCCTGCCACCACCACCACCTGGCCCTCCACAACTGTACCCTCCCTGCTACCACCACCACCTGGCCCTCCACAACTGTACCCTCCCTGCCACCTTCCTCAACACCCCTTGACACCATTCTTGACTGTTGTGGCGTGTTTGTCTTGGTCTCCGTCTCCTCCGCTTCTCTCCATAACGCGTCCTTCAGTGTCGAGAATAAGTGGTTCAGTGACGCACAAAATGTTCCCAAGACAATCCTCTGCTTGAGACAAATATGTAAAATATAATCTGGATTTACTTTTTTTACAAACGCAATTAAACACCACCTTGAGGATACCTTGAGGTGCTTCCGGGGCTTATCGTCCCCGCGGCCCGGTCATCGACCAGGCCTCCTGGTTGCTGGACTGATCAACCAGGCTGTTGGACGCGGCTGCTCGCAGCCTGACGTATGAGTCACAACCTGGTTGATCAGGTATCCTTTGGAGGTGCTTATCCAATTCTCTCTTGAACACTGTGAGGGGTTTGCCAGTTATGTCCCTTATGTGTAGTGGAAGCGTGTTGAACAGTCTCGGGCCTCTGATGTTGATAGAGTTCTCTCTCAGAGTACCTGTTGCACCTCTGCTTTTCAACGGGGGTATTCTGCACATCCTGCCATGTCTTCTGGTCTCATGTGATGTTATGTTTGTGTGCAGGTTTGGGACCAGCCCCTCTAATATTTTCCACGTGTAAATTATTATGTATCTCTCCCGCCTGCGCTCAAGGGAATACAGATTTAGGCTCTTAAGTCGGTCCCAATAGTTTAGATGTTTTACCGAGTGGATTCTAGCAGTAAAGGACCTCTGCACGCTCTCCAGGTCAGCAATTTCACCAGCAGTGAAAGGGGCTGTCATTGTGCAGCAGTACTCCACTCTAGAGAGCACAAGCGTTTTGAAAAGTGTCATCATCGGTATAGCATCTCTAGTGTGGAAAGTTCTTATTATCCAACCTGTCATTTTTCTTGCAGTTGTGACGGCTACTTTATTGTGTTCTTTAAAGGTAAGGTCTTCCGACATGAGTACACCCAGATCCTTTACATTGCCTTTTCGTTCTATGTTATGATTTGCCTGAGTTTTGTACGTGGTTTCCGTTTTTATATTTTCATTTTTTCCATAGCGCATGAGCTGGAACTTGTCTTCGTTAAACACCATATTATTTTCTGTAGCCCATAGAAAGACCTGATCTACATCTGACTGGAGGTTCGCCGTGTCCTCTATGTTGCCTACTCTCATGAAGATTCTAGTGTCATCTGCAAAGGATGATACAGTGCTATAGGTTGTGCTCTTGTCTATGTCCGATATGAGGATGAGAAAAAGTACTGGAGCAAGCACAGTACCCTGGGGGACTGAGCTCTTAACGGTTGACGGGTTGGATTTTATTTTATTATACCTCATGGCAAAATTCAGCCCAACTTGTTGACTGATTGACCTTAACACACATAGAGAGAACCAGCAGACACAACAACCTAACCTAACCTAACCTAACCTAAAATATAATCTCGCACTAACTTTTGGTGGTGGACTTAAAGCCTGTCAGTCTCTAGGGGATTATTAGAGCCACCATAATTGCTTAGTGACTAGTCAGCAAGTAGTATATTTTTGACTCTGGACGTAGTTAACAACTAAAGTGATCGCTTAAGTGTACATATATATATATATATATATATATATATATATATATATATATATATATATATATATATATATATATATATATATATATATATATATATATATATCAAGAAGCAGAATACACCTTTCAGTTTATATACACCGTTGAGGTTAATAATGCCCATCAACCTCTAGAGGGTTATTAAGGCCACCGCAAGTGCCAAGTGACCAACCACCAGGATTACTTCAGTACTGGACTGTACACAGGACCAACCTCTCTGTGTACACACACCCAGAAGCCGTGTAATTTAGCTACAATATAATTAAGAATTAGATTTCAAGTCCCAAGAACACCAATCACAGTCGCAGCAATGTAATCCACTAAGCCTACTTCGGCCCGCCCCCCTCAATCTGGGATTAAGGGAGTGGCACAATGGCCGTCACTCTGATGATCGATGGCCTGGGTGAGCCGGTTCGAACCCCACCTCAAAAGTTTAATATATTACATATAGATAATAATTTCTACATGTTTCATATCGTTGAGCATCACAAACTACATAACAAAACACTGCGGCCTAATAGGACACATTTACAAAAATATATTGTTTATAAAATATAGTTCTTTATGCCAGATGCCATACAGGTGTCAAGCGGTAGGCATCCATCAGTCTCAGGAGACTATGGTGTTGGGCTCTGGTTGTCGGTCTGGAGTGGCCTCTCCAGGGCGCAAAGCCAGGGTAGGTTATCCGGGGGGAGAAGCTGTTACCCATGCAGCAGGTCCTGAACTCTATATACCGTACTCTTAAGTATACTGTACTTAATGTTAGGAAGTATTTCATAAAGGATGTTACGATGTATGTGCAAGAAGATAGGAAATGATGTATACGAAGATTTTTTAAGTATATAATATATACGTGATCTGAGCACATACATAATACAAGATGTCAGGGTTTGCATCATATGAAATGTAGGGTTATCCACCATACAAGATATCAAAGTATACACTATACATGATGTCATACTATTCTCCATACAACATATCAAAACATATACTATACAAGTTGTCAGAATACAATACAAGATATCACAATAAGTACCATTCATTAATCAGAACACACGCTATTCAATATTGCAAGGCGACAGCCATACAAGATATCAATACGTGCTCTACATAGGTTTTCAAGGAATACACCATAGACAAAGCCATACAAGATCTCACCATATAAGAGATAACACAGTCGTCCTTTGAGTTTGTATATTTGTATGAATTACAATTACGTCACAATTAGCTAGGGGTATACAATATACAGAATCATGAAACATACTCTTTACTCACATTAAAGTAACATATTGGCCCTATTCTATACAAGAAGTTGGAGCATAATATACACAAGATATCAGGGCAGGTATCATTTACACAAGTTTATATACTGCATACATCGTCATACACTAAATGCCTAAAACTGCAAACACTGCTACATCATTATACAAATAAATACAACTTCTCATCTTATTTACATTATTCATATCGCATCATGAAGCATACTTTCAACATACACGAAAGATACTCCATGACCAATTTATTGCGAAAATTGAACATTCGTATTTTGATATTAAAATATTGCAAGACATGACGTCTATATATCTATATAACATTCAAAATTATCATGTGAGTTGTACATAAGATTTCCTTATATTATATACTGTATACTTACTTACAAGTTCTTATATGGATTAACATCACAATTACAAGAGTTTTAATATTTATCAATTTTCCTACTTAAAATCGTCTATCCCACTCATTCACAATTTTCATCTGAGCTTCATTCATAAACTCACATTCGCTTTGAAATCCATCACACTCAGAAGAGAATAAAGTGGAATAGCAAATTTCACACGTTGCCAGTGTGTGTTATCATTCCATTAACACTAGTTAATGGAATGATAACCCACTATTTACAAAACACAAGACTGTGTTTTTCGAAATAGACTGAATATTTCGGTCCTAAGTGAAGAGGNCTTGTCATTAATGGTTATCTTGAGGTTATCTAGAGATGATTTCGGGACATTAGTGTCCCAGCGGCCCGGTCCTCGACCAGGCCTCCACCCCCCAGAAGCAGCCCGTGACAGCTGACTAACTTCCAGGTACCTATTTACTGCTATGTAACAGGGCATAGAGTGAAGGAAACTCTGCCCATTGTTTCTCGCCGGCGCCCGGGATCGAACCCTGGAACACAGGATCACGTGTCCAGCGTGTTGCCCGCTCGGCCGACATGGTATGTCAGTGACAGGACCAGTGACACTGTAGGCTGGGAGCTCTTACCCCACGTCACCTCATCTGAATTATGTCCCTACGAACTCCTTTATTTAATGAGCTAAATATTTGTATCCATCAGGAATAAGCTAAAATTACTGCTAAGTAACTCCCGCATTTATCTTTTCCTTCCTGCTTTTAACACCTTTTGTTCATCAGAAATGTTATTCTTTATATCTTTTACTTTGTTCATCCGTTCACCCCACCACCACCCACCATAGCACAGTAGGCTAACGTTCACCCCACCACCACCACCCACCGTAGCACAGTAGGCTAACGTTCACCCCACCACCACCCACCATAGCACAGTAGGCTAACGTTCACCCCACCACCACCCACCGTAGCACAGTAGGCTAACGTTCACCCCACCACCACCCACCGTAGCACAGTAGGCTAACGTTCACCCCACCACCACCCACCGTAGCACAGTAGGCTAACGTTCACCCCACCACCACCCACCGTAGCACAGTAGGCTAACGTTCACCCCACCACCACCCACCGTAGCACAGTAGGCTAACGTTCACCCCACCACCACCCACCGTAGCACAGTAGCCAACACAATCGAGCCACAAGGAAGGGTCCTCAGTGAGAGTTCAGCGCAAGACGGAGACTTGTCAGTATGTTTCCTTACACCTGATACTTCCCTTCACCTAGCAGTTAGTAGGTACCCGGGAGTTAAGCAACTGTTGTGGGTGGCATGCATGGAGAAGCTCAGTCATTGGCCCTATGAAGTAAACATCCTGTCCCTGACGACAGGTAACCTAACATTCTACCTCAGTAACTCCTTTCCCTTCTTTTTTTCTCCTTCCTTATCCTTCTTCTTCTTCATTATTCTTGTTTTGATTCACGCTGTCACCCCCACCTGCCCTCTTGTGCCCCGTCTCTCTTCCCCAGCCTGAGGCTCTCGTTCCCCCTCACTGTCTCCCTCACACGGTCACACGTCGCTCCACACACGCCTTACACTGGATAGGAAAGTCAGGCGAGCGTTAAATTATGCAATCACCGTGACCCCTCTCATCGTCCCCCTCTCACCGTGACCCCTCTCATCGTCCCCCTCTCACCGTGACCCCTCTCATCGTCCCCCTCTCACCGTTACCCCTCTCATCGTCCCCCTCTCACCGTGACCCCTCTCATCGTCCCCCTCTCACCGCCCCACCCTTCACTTCTCATCGTCCCCCTCTCTCATCCCACCGTCTCCATTCCCCTTCCCTCTCACCGCCTCCTCCTCTCTTCCACATCTTCTCTCCCCCTCATTTCTTGCTCCGGAGAGGTGAAATAAAGTTCAGAGCATATACGATAACGTGGGAGAAAACGAGACGTAGGAGACGGGTAAGGCGAAGGTAGGAGACGGGTAAGGCGAAGGTAGAGACGGGTAAGGCGAAGGTAGGAGACGGGTAAGGCGAAGGTAGGAGACGGGTAAGGCGAAGGTAGTAGACGGGTAAGGCGAAGGTAGGAGACGGGTAAGGCGAAGGTAGGAGACGGGTAAGGCGAAGGTAGTAGACGGGTAAGGCGAAGGTAGGAGACGGGTAAGGCGAAGGTAGGAGACGGGTAAGGCGAAGGTAGGAGACGGGTAAGGCGAAGGTAGGAGACGGGTAAGGCGAAGGTAGGAGACGGGTAAGGCGAAGGTAGGAGACGGGTAAGGCGAAGGTAGGAGACGGGTAAGGCGAAGGTAGGAGACGGGTAAGGCGAAGGTAGGAGACGGGTAAGGCGAAGGTAGGAGACGGGTAAGGCGAAGGTAGGACGGGTAAGGCGAAGGTAGGAGACGGGTAAGAACAAAGAAGTTGAGCAGTTAGTGTGGCTGCATATTATCTCACCTAAAATACTATGAATACAAATTTAGGTCAAGTTTAAAAAAAACTCTAAAATATTGACATATTCACAAGAAAACAAATTAGGCAACAGTGACATGTATGCAGATATGCGCTTACATAACCCTGAGTAACAGACATAACCATAGCCCGTGCTACTTGCCCCGCTCCTGTGCCAGGTAAGTCCACTACGGGCTCACCATAGCCCGTGCTACTTGCCCCGCTCCTGTGCCAGGTAAGTCCACTACGGGCTCACCATAGCCCGTGCTTCTTGCCCCGCTCCTGTGCCAGGTAAGTCCACTACGGGCTCACCATAGCCCGTGCTTCTTGCCCCGCTCCTGTGCCAGGTAAGTCCACTACGGGCTCACCATAGCCCGTGCTTCTTGCCCCGCTCCTGTGCCAGGTAAGTCCACTACGGGCTCACCATAGCTCGTGCTACTTGCCCCGCTCCTGTGCCAGGTAAGTCCACTACGGGCTCACCATAGCCCGTGCTACTTGGAACTTTTGTTCCAAGTAGCTGAATCTAAAACAACAACAGATCATTAACCCAGACTTAAAAATCATGTGCTACGGAACCTATACACCGGTCAACAAGGGATGCGAGGCCGGACCCGAGAGCTGTGGCTTATCCCCCGCAAATACAACTAGGTGAGTATGAGACTCAAATACCTAAGACAATATAAAGAAGCCTGGTGAGGGTATTGGACTACCCAAGGCGACCCGTCGACGGCTTCCGGAATCTCTCCAAGATTACACTGAAAACGTTTCAGAATCTTGCAGAGTTTTCCAGGATTCTCAAGGCCGTTACAGAATTTATTTGAACCAGTCAATTTCTGTTAAGGTGGTTCCAGAATATAACACGCAACAATGAGGACATTTAAGGAACTTGGCCAATGTTCCCCACAGTTTTACAATATCTTCACTAACTTTATGAGTTTCCACAGAGCTTTCCAGAATATTTTCACCGCTCTGGATTTCTCCAAATCGTCCGGGAATCTTGTGATATTACCCATAATCTGAGAGATTGGAAGCTCGCTTCCTTACGCGACCTACCGGAACCTGGGCGGCTCCTGTCTCATTACCCCGCCCACTACACCTTCACCAGAGGCGTGGGCGGCCCTTGACCCATTACCCCGCCCACTACACCTTCACCAGAGGCGTGGGCGACCTTTGACCCATTACCCCGCCCACTACACCCAGCAAGTGTGGGTGGCGACTACCCCAATACCTCCCCCACTGGACCTCTTACCGCCACACACAGCCACTTTTTGCTCCCGTACTTTAAGAGGATTTTCTACTCGTTTTCCTGGAAGTTATCTGGACAGGACATCCCTGTTTTTCTCTTTAGCTTTCCTTGAACTTCTCTCGATTTCTTCTGGTAATAATTATGAGCTTATTCTGTCCACTAGAATTACCTCCTTCGGTTTCGTTAATTCTTCCTTCGGGACATGAAAGAAAATTTAACACGAAATGTATTATTTAGCATTATTTTGATTGTCTAACCGTCCCAGAAGCATTATAACCCGTCCATGAGCCGATTGTAACCCCCTCAAGGTCTGATGTCCCTTCCCGTCCGTCACTCGTCTGTCACAAGGTCGCAACGTCCGTCCGTCACTTGTCTGTCACAACGTCCGTCCGTCACTCGCACGCCTCGTGAAGGCATGGCGGAAGACCAGCAAGTTTTTGTCTTAATTGTTTTTTTCTACCACACACGTGACCATATATTTGGAATGTTCACCAGCATACATATATTTTCTTCTGTCCTAGATAGAGAGGTAAGATAATGTTTAGTCAGGCAAAAGAACATACATTCAAAATGAGTTACAACCATAATGTTGGATTTGTAGATAGAGCTAATACATACTATGCCTAAAGCCACTAATATGCACAGTGTTTCGGGCAAAGAGATCTTGCCCGAAGAGAGTAAGAGATCCGTTCTGCTACATACAGTGCAGTGGGCTATTGACCACTCTACTACAGATTGTGATTGACGTGTTTTTACAATAGCAAATTACTATTCTAACCAGCGTGCATTTCGTCTGTCCTACATAAGCAGGACATGAGAGTTGGTACAGAATATAGTGAGCGCTTAACCACAGACTGTAAAATACTTTTACAAGCTAAAGTTGTAATTATATCATATATATCACATGATTGTTACATGGTAAATCTTGGGTACAAGTCAAGTATATCATTAAGTGTTCCAGTATTCAGATATTATATATAGAGACAAGAATCCCACATTTCTCAGCCAAAGGGGGTAGGAAGTCAGCTATTATGGGATATTCTATTATAAAATTTTAATTTTATAATAACTTTTACTGGACAAACACAACTTTTACTGGACCTTCAGTATTTTCAAGAAAATACACGTTTTCTCTTCCACAAAGTTGACACATGGTGTAGTGGACACATAAGTTTCAGGAAAGCTGCCAGATACGTCTGTACCCCAGGCATATCCTCACTACTCAAACATTAAATTGCCGAGTTCTTACTTTATTAGTAAAGATATATAAATGTTTTCTCGGGTATTCATCACAATGTGCAAGCTTTTAAATTTTGTGTATTTGTTAGAGCAATAAGACTTTTTATCGGGTGTTTGTTTATGTATTCTCTGTGAGGATGAAGGATCAGGAAAGTCCTAGACCAGACCACATACTAGAAAGTGAAGGGACGACGACGTTTCGGTCCGTCCTGGATCATTCTCAAGTCGACTTGAGAATGGTCCAGGACGGACCTAAACGTCGTCGTCCCTTGACTTTCTAGTGTGTGGTTTGGTAAACATTAGTAACTGTTTAACTAACTCACCATACATGTAAATTGCCTTATATAGAAACTGTTCTTAGTCCCTTCTCGAATCACTTGTGATATAAAAAGGCTATTGATATATGAATGTGTATGTGTGTATATGTGTAACTAGCTTCACAAGATTGTTACTTCCTTAGCTAATTGAACTGTTGGGGTCAGTCCTTGAGCCCATTATGCGCTTCTCTAACCCCATACCGCCACCGCCCACAGTATGGGTATGGGGTGGGTAGTTAATGACATACTAACCACGGTAACTTCTGGAGAGTTGTCCTCGCTTGCTCTTGTGTAAATCCTTACTGTCATTCCTCTCCTGTGTAAATCCTTACTGTCATTCCTCTCCTGTGTAAATCCTTACTGTCATTCCTCTCCTGTGTAAATCCTCTTACTGCCATTTCCTACTTTCCTTCCCAGCCTCTCCTCCACTCGCAGCAACACATCCTCCTGCCTCTCCCCACATCAACCCCTCCTCCAGGTCTCCAGCTCCCCCTCAAGGCTCAAGCGTCTCCAGCACCATGTTGTCATCTGCGTATCTTCACGTCTTACGGCTTGCGTGACTGCTCCAAACCACTGATATATACACACAGCCACACAGGGAGAACTACATGCGGCAGGTCATACAATCACCTTCACCTGTACCTCTCTCTTTCAGATTTAACCCGAGTGAAAAAATACTGTCATTCCAGATGACGGAAAAATTATTTTCTTTGACTAAAACTTCAAAGCAGTTTTATTGTATTTTTCGTCCACTCGCTGCTTGGTCTCCTTCCTTGGACCTCCTCTTGCTCTCCACCTCTTGTCTCTCCCTCCAGTCACGTTTTTGTATTTTGTTGTGTCATCTCCCGTGTCCTTCCCTTCACATTTATTATTGTTAACATCTTTATTGACAAAATTAATTACAATTTTGCCTAATGTGAGAATTTTGATAGTCTTCACAACGCCTCTGTCCCTCCACCTCACCCCTACTTTTCCCTCCCCCTACCTTCCATTTTCTTCATTACATCTTACCTATACTCTCCCTATCTTGCTCTCCCTACCGTCTTCCCATTCTCCTTTTACCTTACTACCCCCCCCCCCTTCCCTACGCCCTCGCCTTCCTATTAGACTTAAGAAGCCATCCTCGTATTTTCGTGCCATTAAACTCGTTCCGGAGACTTGTTAGCGACTTGCCTAATTACCGCGTGAGGGATGGGGGGGGGGAGGTGGTAGGGGGGGGCAATGAGCAGGAAATGGTGAAGTAGGGGGGGGGTGGTGGTAGGGGGGGGGGCAATGAGCAGGAAATGGTGAAGTAGGGGGGGGGGTGGTGGTAGGGGGGGGGATAAAGGAACATGACGGTGATGGTGTGTGTATGTGCCTAATTGTGCTTGCGAGGGTTGAGCTCTGGCTCTTTGGTCCCGCCTCTCAACTATCAATCAACTGGTGTACAGATTTCTGAGCCTATTGGGCTCTATCATATCTACATTTGAAACTGTGTATGGAGTTTTCCTCCCGCACATCACTGCCTAATGCATTCCATTTGTTAACTACTCTGACAGAGAGTAGTTAACAGATGAGAGAGTAGTAGTACAAGAGAGAGTGTGCTATTGTCCACTTAAATAATTAACTTTAGAATTTTATATGCAGTTAACATTTCCCTCCACATACGTGGTATACAGCACTCGGAAAGCTCCTATATCCAAGTGTTCTCACTCTGTGGTTCAAGACTGTGCCTGGCTGTCATTCTGTACTAGTGCAACGGTCTTGTCTTCTTGCGACAGATAACCCTTGCCAGTGATGTCACAGATCACTAACTACAACAAGCGGCGCTACGTAGACCCTTAATATCTACGGGTGACATCGCAGGTCTCAAGAGATACGTCTGAGACCACAAAGTCTCGTAAGTGACGTCACGGACCAGGGGCCAGATTCACGAAAGCAGTTATGCAAGCACTTACGAACGTGTACATCTTTCCTTAATCTTTGACGGCTTTGGTTCCATTTATTAAACATTCTACAAGCAAGAAAACTTCCCATTCAACTGTTGTTATTGTTATAAAGAGCCTCCTGGTGCTTCGGAGTTCATTAACTGTTTAATAATTGGAAACAAAGCCGCCAAAGATTGAGAAAAGATGTACAAGTTCGTAAGTGCTTGCGTAAGTGCTTTCGTGAATCTGGCCCCCAGGTAACCTTGCAGCGTGTGACGTCACAATCGTGCGTCACCAAACAGGGGTCCAATGCTCAATAGCTCATCACGTGCAGTAGCAGCTCTCTAGCAGAGTCTATATCATACACACGAAAATGTGTAATGATTGGTTAACATTGAACAAACACATGTCAAACACCCTCTGTGGTTGAGTGCTCAGTAACTCCGTGCAGCACACTACAGCCTGCTTACCATTGTAAATGAATGGCCACGTCTGTAGTAGAAAAGATCACTGGGAAAAAGGTGGCGACGGGAGGAGGGGAGGAGCGTGAAGGTAATGAGACGTTTGGCCTTTGTTTTGCCTCATTAAACAAAGAAATTGGAGGGTCGTTTCAGCAGCGGGTCATCATGGCGTCCAGCACCGGGGCTGGTGATCACGAAGAGGGGTAATACAAGGGCTGAGTGAATACAATATGAAGGTGTGTGTGTTTGTGTTCTTTTACTGATTGTCGCCCATTTTCACACACCTGTTGCTTACTGTGGCAATTGGGCCATTTACACATCAACTCTCTTAACTTCTTCATTTCTTCCTCACACCAGCACCGAAGTTCAACTTGTTCTTGCACACATTATTCAGCTCCCTGTCGCCAGTTTATCCACGTAATCTCTGCCTTTATGTGTTGCCTCGTCCAGTAGCTGGTGCTTGACAAGCACTGTGCTCCCGTCACATAGCATAGCTAGGGCAGCTGCACAAATCCACATGTACCTGAATGTGTTAGTAAACAAAATATGTTCGCTACTCCTTCATTATAATCCTCCCGCTGTGGCTTGTGGCTCTTCCGTGGCCTAATTCTCTAATTATTACCAATAATGCTTCAATTACCTCCTTCAATAACCTTGTGATTATTGATGCCTGAATAACGCTGTGGTGCTGGCCTCAAGAATCATCGCTACATCGGCCCTAGACTCTTGTTCTGCCTGATCTGATCATACTTATACCTGATCAACCAGGCTGTGACTCATACGTCAGGCTGCGAGCAGCCGCGTCTAACAGCCTGGTTGATCAGTCCAGCAACCAGGAGGCCTGGTCGACGACCGGGCCGCGGGGACGCTGAGCCCCGAAATCACCTCAAGGTAACCTCAAGGTAAGGTAGGCATCCTTTGGGACGCCTCACCGGACATGAACAGACCGATAACCGGCCGAGTATCATATATTTTTGTATATTTCTTCCGACAGGTCGTATATTGTTCTACTTTATCTCTGCCAGGGTTTATGGGCCCTATTGGGATGGGCGCGAGGGTGCGCCGGATGGGCCGGATGGCTCGGCGCAGGCCGGACCCAACTCTCTTTATAGCCATAGATTACGATGCCATTGTTCACAGCCAATATCTTTATCACAAGTTTTAGTAAAATGTAACAAAGTGCCCTTTACCATCCCTGTCTACTCTTGATATTTATTAACACACACGCTCACATACGCGGCTGTATTTTGCGTGCAAGACAAGACGCCGCGAGTTACGACTAAACTCGCTGCAGAACCATAGGTTTAAGAGGGGGAGCAGCACTCTTCCCCTCTGCAGTTTAGAGCACGTGACCGGCGCGAGTTTGCCGCAAAGTTACGAGAGACGCGGGAATAGGAACGCGTGCGCACGCGCGTAACGTAGTGGGGAAGGGCTGCCAACGGCCCTCCACACTCACTCACACTACCAACACCCAGGGTGATGGTAGTGTGAGTGTTGGGTCAACACCCCAGAACAAGATATCGAAAACTAAAGGGTTCATCTTTACGCAAACTGCAAATATCATAATTATCAACAGAAGGCAGCGAGCCGGGAAGACTGCGCAGCATATATTATTTACCTTTGTACTGTTTGACCGTCATTTCTATGTCTTAACTTATTTCATGTTTGAATAATTAACATATATTGTCAAATAATTGGTGACGGCCGTTTTTTGTGCATTTTCTCACTCGCACAGCTCTTACACATCTATATGTGGAACCTACACACACCCATTAAACCACTGATAGCATTGATCCTTATTCCGAGAAGTCGCAAACTTGTAATGTTTTCATTATGTCTAAAGCCATTAAATTTGAACGGTTTATTCCACAGTGGAAAGTGACCAACACATCTCACATGTCGCCTCTTAGCTCCGTGATCATGTTAACCATAATTTATAACACATTATCCCCCAACTTTTTTTTTTTGCAGGGATATTCGTGCGCGGGCCCTAAGCCTCTGGCTGACCCACTTGTTTCTTGCTCCCATACTTGCTTGGATGTCCGGGCTGTTGATGCTATAGATCAGCTACTGGGAACAAAAAGTTCCAAGTAGCACGGGCTATGGTGAACCCGTAGTGGATTAACCTGGCACAGGAGTGGGGCTGTGCAGGATGTCAGGGCATCAGTGTCTTAACTTATGATCACGAGGTGAGGTCCACACACTCACCTGGGTGTGCTTGCCTACACGCAGCTTCATCTCCTGGGCCCTGCCGCTCAACCGTCAACAAACTGGTGTTGCCGGT
This sequence comes from Procambarus virginalis, assembly GCA_020271785.1. Taxonomy (NCBI): domain Eukaryota; kingdom Metazoa; phylum Arthropoda; class Malacostraca; order Decapoda; family Cambaridae; genus Procambarus; species Procambarus virginalis. The sequence goes on from WNGS01042707.1 coordinate 14,745,211, forward strand.
CTTTAAACACACTTGGGTTCTGTCTTGAGATGAGATGATTTAGGGGTTTAGCGTCCCCGTGGCCCGGTCCTCGACCAGGCTTCCTTTTTGTTACACAACCCCAGAAAGTAGCCCGTAGCAGCTGTCTAACTCCCAGGTACCTATTTACTGTTAGGTGTACAGGGTAAGAGCAACTATGCCCATTTGTATCATCCTCCACCGAGGATCGAACTCGGAACCTTAAGACTACGAATCCCAAGCGCTGTCCACTCAGCTGTCAGGCCCCTTTTCAACTTTTGAATTAATTTATAGTCTGTCTCCAGTGCCTCCCTGGTTCCTATATAATAGTGTGTGTGTGTGTGTGTGTGTGTGGTGTGTGTGTGGTGTGTGTGGTGTGTGTGTGTGTGTGTGTGTGTGTGTGTGTGTGTGTGTGTGTGTACTCACCTAGTTGTACTCACCTAGTTGTACTCACCTAGTTGTGCTGCGGGGGTTGAGCTCTGGCTCTTTGGTCCCGCCTCTCAACCGTCAATCAACAGTGTACAGGTTCCTGAGCCTATTGGGCTCTATCATATCTACACTTGAAACTGTGTATGGAGTCAGCCTCCACCACATCGCTTCCTAATGCATTCCATTTGTCAACCACTCTGACACTAAAAAAGTTCTTTCTAATATCTCTGTGGCTCATTTGGGCACTCAGCTTCCACCTGTGTCCCCTAGTGCGTGTGCCCCTTGTGTTAAACAGCCTGTCTTTATCAACCCTGTCGATTCCCCTGAGAATCTTGAAAGTGTGTGTGTGTGTGTGTGTGTGTGTGTGTGTTGTGTGTGTGTGTGTGTGTGTGTGTGTGTACTCACCTATTTGTACTCACCTATTTGTGCTTGCGGGGGTTGAGCTTTGGCTCTTTGGTCCCGCCTCTCAACTGTCAATCAACTGGTGTACAGATTCCTGAGCCTACTGGGCTCTATCATATCTACACTTGAAACTGTGTATGGAGTCAGCCTCCACCACATCACTGCCTAATGCATTCCATCCGTTAACTACTCTGACACTGAAAAAGTTCCTTCTAACGTCTCTGTGGCTCATGTGGGTACTCAGTTTCCACCTGTGTCCCCTTGTTCGCGTCCCCCCAGTGTTGAATAGTTTGTCCTTGTCTACCCGGTCGATTCCTCTGAGGATTTTGTAGGTTGTGATCATATCTCCCCTTACTCTTCTGTCTTCCAGTGTCGTAAGGTGCATTTCCCGCAGCCTTTCCTCGTAACTCATGCCTCTTAGTTCTGGGACTAGTCTAGTGGCATACCTTTGGACTTTTTCCAGCTTCGTCTTGTGCTTGACAAGGTACGGGCTCCATGCTGGGGCTGCATACTCCAGGATTGGTCTTACATATGTGGTGTACAAGATTCTGAATGATTCCTTACACAGGTTCCTGAACGCTGTTCTGATGTTAGCCAGCCTCGCATATGCCGCAGATGTTATCCTTTTTATGTGGGCTTCAGGAGACAGGTTTGGTGTGATATCAACTCCTAGATCTTTCTCTCTGTCCGTTTCATTAAGTACTTCATCTCCTATTCTGTATCCTGTGTCTGGCCTCCTGTTTCCACTGCCTAGTTTCATTACTTTGCATTTACTCGGGTTGAACTTCAACAGCCATTTGTTGGACCATTCACTCAGTCTGTCTAGGTCGTCTTGTAGCCTCCTACTATCGTCCTCAGTTTCAATCCTCCTCATAATTTTTGCATCATCGGCAAACATTGAGAGAAACGATTCTATACCCTCTGGGAGATCATTTACATATATCAGAAACAGTATAGGTCCAAGGACTGACCCCTGCGGGACTCCACTCGTAACGTCTCGCCAATCTGAGACCTCACCCCTCACACTGACTCTTTGTCTCCTGTTGTTAGGTACTCCTGTATCCAACGGAGTACCTTCCCTTTCACTCCAGCCTGCATCTCCACTTTTTCACTAGCCTCTTGTGTGGCACTGTATCAAAGGCTTTCTGACAATCCAAAATATGCAGTCTGCCCACCCTTCTCTTTCTTGCCTTATTTTTGTAGCATGG
>WNGS01042707.1:14748717-14763720 GCA_020271785.1 Procambarus virginalis
GATTGTGTTATGATCTCAGCCTGCAGGAGAAACGAGTCTCACCCTTTGAGAGTTATTCAGCAAGCCTGACCTAACTGGAAGGTCCAGAAATTATAGAGGCGATAACACAGATGTAAAATAGTGTGTTGCATTTATATAAAAGTTTGAGATTATGGGCAATGGACTAGAAAAACAGATAAATGACTTGTTGGAAGATGTGGACAAGTTACTGGGGGCGTGAGGCTCGCTTGTGGAGGGCGATGACCTCACTTGAGGCCAGACATCGCAGGGGAGAGGCCGCGCTTCGTCGAGCTCCCGCCAGAAGGGACCCCTAGCGATATTATCTCCAAGAGAAGAGAAGGTGCAGACGTTCCAGCTGTTGAGTCGAGCTGAGGACGTGTGGTCTCAAGTCCTGGACGGCGAGGAGAGAGTATTAAGCCGCCCAGTGACAGTTTTGTGGGCTGTGACAAGCGCCCTGGTCAGACGTTGTCAGAGGGAGAAGCGCCCTCGACCAGATAATCTGTGGTAAGCCCGATTTAAGCCAGTTCATAGTGTTTGCTTGTAGTTGGTCGTGTGCCCAGCGACAGTAGCGATGTTTATTTTCAAATTAGAAATGTTTTGGTATGGCAGAAAGCCTAAAATAAGAGAGTGAAGTGGGAGGAGCGCTGAGCGACGTCCGTCTTCTCTGAGCGCTGGCGGGCAACTGAAGGAGCCCGGCTCCTGAGGGAGGAGGCCCCTCCAGCGTGAGTGAGGCTCGCCCAGCGAGGTGGCGCATGGACTCGCCCACGGGGGAGTCCACTCTCATTAAATGTAGAGGACAGATAGAGATTGGAGACAAAGATGTTGTATGATTAATTTTGTTTATGTGTTAAAAAGGGAAACAATTTATTGGAATGCAAATGGGTTGCAGGTTTGTCTTTGGGGAAGAAGTTGCTGAGGACTTGGAAGCCAGCACAGAGGGAGTGGTTGATGAGACTCCAAGGCAGGGGAGGAGAGGACCCCGAGCTATGAAGAAGCAGTGAGGAGGAGTGTCACGTGCTTCTGCAGAGGTGGTGAAGTGCCACAGTTATTCGAGGAAATTTATGGTGCAGCAGCCAGGAGAGCTGTGGATGACCCTAGTAGGAGTAGGGAGGCACCATAGTTGTTCAAGGAATCTTCATGGTAGCAGCCTGGAGGAGCTGCAGAGGATCCTGGTGTTTAAGCCCTGAGGAACCTGAAGTTGTCAGGGTAGTGAAATAGTTCTAAATGATCACTTGTATGGAGGTGAGAGTGTTGTCATTAGCGTGAACGACGCAGTGAGAGGTGAGTGATCGTTTGCCATTTATGTGCCAAGAAGTGTATATTGAAGTTTAGAGTTACAGACGTAGGCAGGAGTACCTACAGATATATATGTATTCTAAGACTGATAGAATGGTCGATTGATTCGTTGTGTGGCACGGATCATTTATACTGATATATATATATATGTATGTTATTGCTTTCAAATGCTGATTTGCCTTATATGTGTTTATAGGTATATATATATGTATACATTCTCTTGATGGTAGTGTAACATTATATGTAAGACTTAATCTACTTGAGGAGGTTGATAATACCAAGAGATAGGATACCACTTAGCAAGCTGAGGATAGAGTTCTGATGGTGTTGGAGTGCAACCTGATTAATAGTACAGAGTATAGGATTCATCATTATTATATGTATGCGTGTATTGTTATGTACTTCGTCCAGTAAATGTATTCAAATTTGCTGGTGTTTGCACTTGTCCCAGTGAGGCTTCCCAGGAAATAGTAAAGAAGGAGAGAGAGAGCAAGAAACAGGAACCACTGCTGTGGACAGGGTAAGACAGAAGTCTAGTAAGATAAAGGGGATTGAGGAGGTCATATTCCATAAGGAGAGAGTGGGGAGTCACAGCGGCTCGAGTGGGTGTGTGCACGTGACAACAAGGCTGCGTGTTGGAGCCGCATCCCCTAAACGTGTGACGTTGAGCCCTCTCCAAGAGCCAGAAGTGCCTAGTGTGATCTCCTAGTGAAATATGAGCATTTGTCGAGTGTGGGTTGGGTGGTCCGTCAGCGGTAACACCACCAAATCCACCATCGCAACAATTGACAGTGAGAGGCGGGACCAAAGAGCCAGAGCTCAACCCCCGCAAGCCCTGAAGGTCAACACAACACCCACGTGGTGAAGGACCTAGGCTTGTGTTGAGGTCCCTCATTAACCCGACAACCACTCCTTCAGGTGAGGGGCATGAATAGTGGCGACAGCCAACGTCTCGGATTTCCAAATTGTTTAACTCTCGACAATTGTAAAACGTCGATAAAACGAGAATTATATTGACTCTGCAATTAACTTTCTCTTCACTTCATCCTCAGCCATAAGCATAAATTCCTTTTCAGAACAGCAGGTACCATTTTATAATTTTATTTTGCTTCTGAACAATTGAACAGAGAACTTTACCTTTGGTGTGTCTTGCTATAATCTAAATAAATGTTCCGTTATTGTGGGTTCTCCTGTCTGAATGTCTTAATGCAAATAATAAATGATTTAAAATACACATAGATAAAACTGTAGATTATTTTACCAACGCTCAAATAAATACCAACAATTTTCTTCATCAGCAGCAAAATACAAGTGAATTTCTGGGTCAATATGACTTAATCAACACAGGGAGAATACTCTTCCTTTGGCACATGCAACACCTGCTTCACCTGGCTCATGCAGCACCTGCTTCACCTGGCTCATGCAGCACCTGCTTCACCTGGCTCATGCAGCACCTGCTTCACCTGGCTCATGCAGCACCTGCTTCACCTGGCACATGCAGCACCTGCTTCACCTGGCACATGCAACACCTGCTTCACATGGCACATGCAGCACCTGCTTCACCTGGCTCATGCAGCACCTGCTTCACCTGGCTCATGCAGCACCTGCTTCACCTGGCACATGCAGCACCTGCTTCACCTGGCTCATGCAACACCTGCTTCACCTGGCTCATGCAGCACCTGCTTCACCTGGCTCATGCAGCACCTGATTCACCTGACACATGCAGCACCTGCTTCACCTGACACATGCAGCACCTGCTTCACCTGGCACATGCAGCACCTGCTTCACCTGGCACATGCAGCACCTGCTTCACCTGACACATGCAGCACCTGCTTCACCTGACACATGCAGCACCTGCTTCACCTGGCTCATGCAGCACCTGCTTCACCTGACACATGCAGCACCTGCTTCACCTGGCACATGCAGCACCTGCTTCACCTGACACATGCAGCACCTGCTTCACCTGGCACATGCAGCACCTGCTTCACCTGGCACATGCAGCACCTGCTTCACCTGGCACATGGAGCACCTGCTTTACCTGACACATGCAGCACCTGCTTCACCTGGCACATGCAGCACCTGCTTCACCTGACACATGCAGCACCTGCTTCACCTGACACATGGAGCACCTGCTTCACCTGACACATGCAGCACCTGCTTCACCTGGCACATGCAGCACCTGCTTCACCTGGCACATGCAGCACCTGCTTCACCTGGCTCATGCAGCACCTGCTTCACCTGGCTCATGCAGCACCTGCTTCACCTGACACATGCAACACCTGCTTCACCTGGCACATGCAGCACCTGCTTCACCTGACGCATGCAGCACCTGCTTCACCTGGCACATGCAACACCTGCTTCACCTGACACATGGAGCACCTGCTTCACCTGACACATGCAGCATCTGCTTCACCTGGCACATGCAGCACCTGCTTCACCTGACACATGCAGCACCTGCTTCACCTGGCACATGCAGCACCTGCTTCACCTGGCACATGCAGCACCTGCTTCACCTGGCTCATGCAGCACCTGCTTCACCTGACTCATGCAGCACCTGCTTCACCTGACACATGCAACACCTGCTTCACCTGGCACATGCAGCACCTGCTTCACCTGACGCATGCAGCACCTGCTTCACCTGGCACATGCAACACCTGCTTCACCTGACACATGCAGCACCTGCTTCACCTGACACATGCAGCACCTGCTTCACCTGGCACATGCAGCACCTGCTTCACCTGACACATGCAGCACCTGCTTCACCTGGCTCATGCAGCACCTGCTTCACCTGGCTCATGCAGCACCTGCTTCACCTGACACATGCAACACCTGCTTCACCTGGCACATGCAGCACCTGCTTCACCTGACGCATGCAGCACCTGCTTCACCTGGCACATGCAACACCTGCTTCACCTGACACATGCAGCACCTGCTTCACCTGACACATGCAGCACCTGCTTCACCTGGCACATGCAGCACCTGCTTCACCTGACACATGCAGCACCTGCTTCACCTGGCACATGCAGCACCAGCTTCACCTGGCACATGCAGCACCTGCTTTACCTGGCACATGCAGCACCTGCTTCACCTGGCTCATGCAGCACCTGCTTCACCTGACACATGCAGCACCTGCTTCACCTGACACATGCAGCACCTGCTTCACCTGACACATGCAACACCTGCTTCACCTGGCACATGCAGCACCTGCTTCACCTGGCACATGCAGCACCTGCTTCACCTGACACATGCAGCACCTGCTTCACCTGACACATGCAGCACCTGCTTCACCTGACACATGCAGCACCTGCTTCACCTGGCACATGCAGCACCTGCTTCACCTGGCACATGCAGCACCTGCTTCACCTGACACATGCAGCACCTGCTTCACCTGACACATGCAGCACCTGCTTCACCTGACACATGCAGCACCTGCTTCACCTGACACATGCAGCACCTGCTTCACCTGGCACATGCAGCACCTGCTTCACCTGGCACATGCAGCACCTGCTTCACCTGACACATGCAGCACCTGCTTCACCTGACACATGCAGCACCTGCTTCACCTGGCACATGCAGCACCTGCTTCACCTGGCTCATGCAGCACCTGCTTCACTTGACACAAGCAACACCTTGAAGTCGAAGGTGGCAGTGTGAAGGAAACCTGCCCTTGATTAAGATGCCTCTCAGTGATCCGCCTTTGCAATCATCGGTAAGGTAACTGTGGGGAAATTTACCACGGGGAGCACTCCAAAGCACTCATCATCCCATAGGATGATGAGTACTTGGCGTGAAGCTCCTGCTGGAAAATAGAGGAGAGGAAGAATTATCATCTCATTCGTGTTCCATTTAGGAGCCTCTGTTCGTGAAATACGTCCACAAGTCTTACTGAAATTGGTCGTTACTGCTTATGATCCCATTTGTACGTGTACCCAAGAAGTAGGGTAGTGATTTTTTGAGCGATAGAGAATGACTCGACAGGATGAACAACCCAGCGGGTTTTCTTCCTATTGGGGAGTGTTGTACATGCTGCTATGGCGGTGTGTCCACTCACAGGATGAGTGGCGCTGCCCAATAAACTCGTCCCTCGGGGCAAAATTAAAAAAAGAGAGAATGACTCGATGAGAAATGAAGATATGAGTATAGATTTGTTGGCTTGTAGTAGATAGTAGTGTGTAGGTTTCTACTCGGTTCTTTGATGCCAACTGGTGTCCAGGAAGGAAATACTGGATTCACCAATGTCTAGGGTGAATTTCAAGCGAAGTAAGAAGAGAAGAAGGTACAGGAAAATATAAGTTAAGAGAGTGAGGTGAGGAGCAGGTAAGAGACAAGTAAGAATAGAATGAGTGTAAGAATAAGCTATATGAATAACAATACAAGAATAAGGACAATGGTCCAGGACGAACGGAAACGTCGTCGTTCCCCCACTTTCTGATATGTGGTTTGGTCGTTATTCTAATTACCATCCCGGGTACAGGTGCGTCTCACTGTGGAAAATATTTCAGGTGAAGGTTAGAAATTTCTTCAATCTGCACTCCCCCCCTACCTCCCCCCCCCATTTCCCCAGTCGCGACCAACAACAGGTGGGACGGCCCAACATAACCCTCCCAGAGTTCCCCATCTCGACCAGCAACAGGTGGGGGGAGGGGGGGGGGGCGGCCCACTACAACACTGCCAGAATTTTCCAACTCTATTAGTAACAGGTGGGCGGCCCCTCCCTCACTCAAGTGAATTTATGTCAATTCCAGAATACAGTTACCGAAAGTGAGCAGCATACCTTAATTTGAGGTTACCTTGAGGTGTTTTCGGGGCTTAGCGTCCCCGTGGCCCGGTCCTCGACCAGGCCTCCTCGTTGCTAGATTGTGTAACCAGGCAGAAAATCTTGCAATAGTCGCTGAAATTAAGAGATCTGTGAGAGTTCTTACCAATCAGGGAAGAGTCATCAAGTTTCTGTGGATCCCCTCCCATGTTTGGATATGTGGGAATGAACGAGCAGATGTGCTGGCTGCTGAAGGCGCTGAAGGAGACCATATTGAATACTTCATACCCAAGACTCTACTACAAATTAGAGGTATTGTCAGGCAACATCACCGTGACAAAGTAACTGAGGAAAGGAGGATAGAAGCACAAACCAGTGAATCTGTACGATGGTACAACATGGTTGCAGCTGGCAATCCCAATCATTATGGCCGAAGAGGAGGAGGACGAGGGAGAGAATCAGTAATAGCGAGAATCCGTCTTGGATACAGATATCCATGGAGATATGGAATGGAAACAACAGTTGAGCAGCGAAGTTGCAGAATCTGTGGTGAGAGTGATGGACATCGCCTTGACCACTACCTGAGAGAATGTGAACACCTGCGAGACATCAGAAATATGTGTAGATTAATAAACCCCACATTGTTTGAGTTAGGAAAACACTATCTGTCAAATATTGATACTGTTCTTAAAAGATTTCCCCATTTTGCACCCGCAAGATAACGTAAGCTTTTAAGGGTTGATAGATGTTAATCTTCTTGTTTGAGGAGCTGTTCACTTGAGACAGTTAAGCAAGTCCCAGCTGTGTCTGGGTACAAGTGACAGGATGAACAACCCAGCGGGTTTTCTTCCTATTGGGGAGTGTTGTACATGCTGCTATGGCGGTGTGTCCACTCACAAGATGAGTGGCGCTGCCCAATAAACTCGCCCCTCGGGGCAAAATTTTTAAAATTGGTTAACCAGGCTGTTGGACGCGGCTGCTCGCAGCCTGACGTATGAATCACAGCCTGGTTGATCAGGTATTCTTTGGAGCATAATCTAAATGAGGCCCTAACATGGGCAAGATAAAGCTTAACAACAACTTTAGACGACTTACTGATAAAGTTTTAGATATAAATTCAGTTTATCTCTTTGTATTCCGGCTTATGAATTAATCGTGACTCACGGAGCTTCTCGCATCCAGAGAAGCTCCAGGATATCAGCTCCACCTGATATCTGGGAGCTCTGTTATCATCACTGCCGGAGCCCACAGCCCCTCGTTATACAGCATTAAATGCACTTACCAATCTTTCATTCTTTTAAAACATCTAACTAACACATCTTGTAGAGATGTGGTGTAATTTTAAATTTGTTTCCCCAGGTTTAGTTTAGTGTCATAATCATTTTTGTACCAAATTTTACCATAATTATTTTTGTACCATTAACATGATCGATTTATTTTGATTTATTATTCAGAACAGTTATCCAAGAGTCCTAGACCACAGAAAGTAACATAGTGTGTGTCAAGAGGTACTTGTTAAGTGACACTAAACAGCCCCAATCTCACGCGATAGTTAGTCGTGTAGGGGGCAAGCGATTAGTAGTCCACACTGGCAACATTTGGGTATATTATGAGGATATCCTCACGACACGAGGTAATAAAGTGATTGGAAAGGTGCGTTCCAACGGTCACAGCTTTTGGGACGCGTGGCCGAATAAACTTTTGGCCTCCAAATGACTGTTGGGGACCCTCGCATGAATAAATTCTGAGCCCTGGTGACTGTTGGGGCCCCTGGGGTTAACTGTTGGGGACCCTGGTGTTAACTGTTGGGGGCCCTGGTGTTAACTGTTGGGGGCCTTGGTGTTAACTGTTGGGGGCCCTGGTGTTAACTGTTGGGGGCCCAGGTGTTAACTGTTGGGGGCCCTGGTGTTAACTGTTGGGGGCCCTGGTGTTAACTGTTGGGGGCCCTGGTGACTGTTGGGGGCCCTGGTGTTAACTGTTGGGGCCCCTGGTGTTAACTGTTGGGGGCCCTGGTGTTAACTGTTGGGGGCCCTGGTGTTAACTATTGGGGGGGCCCCTGGGGTTAACTGTTGGGGGCCCTGGTGTTAACTGTTGGGGCCCCTGGTGATAACTGTTGGGGGCCCTGGTTTTAACTGTTGGGGGCCCTGGTGACTGTTGGGGGCCCTGGTGTTAACTGTTGGGGCCCCTGGTGTTAACTGTTGGGGGCCCTGGGGTTAACTGTTGGGTGGCCCTGAGGTTAACTGTTGGGGGCCCTGGTGTTAACTGTTGGGGGCCCTGGTGTTAACTGTTGGGGGCCCTGGTGTTAACTGTTGGGGGCCCTGGTGTTAACTGTTGGGGCCCTGGTGTTAACTGTTGGGGCCCTAGTGTTAACTGTTGGGGGCCCTGGTGTTAACTGTTGGGGGCCCTGGTGTTAACTGTTGGGGGCCCTGGTGTTAACTGTTGGGGCCCTGGTGTTAACTGTTGGGGGCCCTGGTGTTAACTGTTGGGGGCCCCTGGGGTTAACTGTTGTGGGCCCTGGTGTTAACTGTTGGGGCCCCTGGTGTTAACTGTTGGGGCCCTGGTGACTGTTGGGGGCCCTGGTGTTAACTGTTGGGGCCCTGGTGTTAACTGTTGGGGGCCCTGGGGTTAACTGTTGGGGGCCCTGGTGTTAACTGTTGGGGGCCCTGGTGTTAACTGTTGGGGGCCCCTGGGGTTAACTGTTGGGGGCCCTGGTGTTAACTGTTGGGGCCCCTGGTGTTAACTGTTGTGGGCCCTGGTGTTAACTGTTGGGGCCCCTAGTGTTAACTGTTGGGGGCCCTGGTGTTAACTGTTGGGGACCCTGGTGTAAACTGTTGGGGGCCCTGGTGTTAACTGTTGGGGGCCCTGGTGACTGATTGGGGCCCTGGTGTTAACTGTTGAGGCCCCTGGTGTTAACTGTTGGGGGCCCTGGTGTTAACTGTTGGGGGCCCTGGGGTTAACTGTTGGGGCCCTGGTGACTGTTGGGGGCCCTGGTGTTAACTGTTGGGGCCCCTGGTGTTAACTGTTGGGGGCCCTGGGGTTAACTGTTGGGGGCCCTGGTGTTAACTGTTGGGGGCCCTGGTGTTAACTGTTGGGGGCCCCTGGGGTTAACTGTTGGGGGCCCTGGTGTTAACTGTTGGGGCCCCTGGTGTTAACTGTTGTGGGCCCTGGTGTTAACTGTTGGGGCCCCTAGTGTTAACTGTTGGGGGTCCTGGTGTTAACTGTTGGGGACCCTGGTGTAAACTGTTGGGGGCCCTGGTGTTAACTGTTGGGGGCCCTGGTGACTGATTGGGGCCCTGGTGTTAACTGTTGAGGCCCCTGGTGTTAACTGTTGGGGCCCTGGTGTTAACTGTTGGGGGCCCTGGGGTTAACTGTTAGGGGGCCCTGGTGTAAACTGTTGGGGTCCTGGTGTTAACTGTTGGGGGCCCTGGTGTTAACTGTTGGGGCCCCTGGTGTTAACTGTTGGGGGGCCCTGGTGTTAACTGTTGGGGGCCCTGGTGTTAACTGTTGGGGTCCCTGGTGTTAACTGTTGGGGGCCCTGGTGTTAACTGTTGGGGGGCCCTGGTGTTAACTGTTGGGGGGCCCTGGTGTTAACTGTTGGGGGCCCCTGGTGTTAATTGTCAGGGTCCCTGGTGTTAACTGTTGGGGGCCCAGGTGTTAACTGTTGGGGGCCCTGGTGTTAACTGTTGGGGGGCCCTGGTGTTAACTGTTGGGGGCCCCTGGTGTTAACTGTTGGGGGCCCTGGTGTTAACTGTTGGGGTACTGGTGTTAACTGTTGGGGGCCCCTGGTGTTAACTGTTGGGGTCCTGGTGTTAACTGTTGGGGGCCCTGGTGTTAACTGTTGGGGTCCTGGTGTTAACTGTTGGGGCCCCTGGTGTTAACTGTTGGGGGCCCTGATGTTAACTGTTGGGGGCCCTGGGGTTAACTGTTGGGGGTCCCTGGTGTTAACTGTTGGGGGTCCCTGGTGTTAACTGTTGGGGGTCCTGGTGTTAACTGTTGGGGTCCCCTGGTGTTAACTGTTGGGGGCCCTGGTGTTAACTGTTGGGGTCCTGGTGTTAACTGTTGGGGGTCCCTGGTGTTAACTGTTGGGGTCCCCTTGGGTTAACTGTTGGGGGCCCTAGGGTTAACTGTTGGGGGTCCTGGTGTTAACTGTTGGGGGCCCTGGTGTTAACTGTTGGGGGGCCCTGGTGTTAACTATTGGGGGCCCTGGTGTTAACTGTTGGGGGCCCCTGGTGTTAACTGTTGGGGGGCCCTGGTGTTAACTGTTGGGGCCCTGGGGTTAACTGTTGGGGCCCTGGTGTTAACTGTTTGGGGCCCCTGGTGTTAACTGTTGGGGGCCCTGGTGTTAACTGTTGGGAGCCCCTGGTGTTAACTGTTGGTGGCCCTGGTGAGTGTTGGGGGCCCTGGTGTTAACTGTTGGGGGCCCTGGTGTTAACTGTTGGGGGTCCCTGGTGTTAACTGTTGGGGGCCCTGGTGTTAACTGTTGGGGGCCCCTGGTGTTAACTGTTGGGGGCCCTGGTGAGTGTTGGGGGCCCTGGTGTTAACTGTTGGGGGCCCTGGTGAGTGTTGGGGGCCCTGGTGTTAACTGTTGGGGCCCTAGTGTTAACTGTTGGGGGCCTTGGTGTTAACTGTTGGGGGCCCTAGTATTAACTGTTGGGGGCCCTGGTGTTACCTGTTGGGGGCCCCTGGTGAGTGTTGGGAGCCCTGGTGACTGTTGGGGGCCCTGGTGTTAACTGTTGGGGGCCCTAGTGTTAACTGTTGGGGGCCCGGTGTTAACTGTTGGGGGCCCTGGTGTTAACTGTTGGGGGCCCTGGTGACTGTTGGAGGCCCTGGTGACTGTTGGGGGCCCTGGTGTTAACTGTTGGGGGCCCTGGTGTTAACTGTTGGGGGACCTGGTGTTAACTGTTGGGGGCCCTGGTGTTAACTGTTGGGGGCCCTGGTGTTAACTGTTGGGGGCCCTGGTGTTAACTGTTGGGGGCCCTGGTGTTAACTGTTGGGGGCCCTGGTGACTGTTGGGGGCCCTGGTGACTGTTGGGGGCCCTGGTGTTAACTGTTGGGGGGCCCTGGTGTTAACTGTTGGGGGCCCTGGTGTTAACTGTTGGGGGCCCTGGTGACTGTTGGGGGCCCTGGTGACTGTTGGGGCCCTGGTGTTAACTGTTGGGGTCCCTGGTGTTACCTGTTGGGGGCCTTGGTGTTAACTGTTGGGGGCCCTGGTGATTGTTGGGGGCCCTGGTGTTAACTGTTGGGGGCCCTGGTGTTAACTGTTGGGGGCCCTAGTGCTAACTGTTGGGGGCCCTAGTGCTAACTGTTGGGGGCCTTGGTGTTAACTGTTGGGGCCCCTGGTGTTACCTGTTGGGGGCCCCTGGTGAGTGTTGGGGGCCCTGGTGTTACCTGTTGGGGGCCCTGGTGTTACCTGTTGGGGCCCCTGGTGAGTGTTGGGGGCCCTGGTGTTACCTGTTGGGGCCCCTGGTGAGTGTTGGGGGCCCTGGTGACTGTTGGGGGCCCTGGTGACTGTTTGGGGCCCTGGTGACTGTTGGGGGCCCTGGTGTTAACTGTTGGGGGCCCTGGTGACTGTTGGGGGCCCTGGTGTTAACTGTTGGGGGCCCTAGTGTTAACTGTTGGGGCCCTGGTGTTAACTGTTGGGGGCCCTGGTGTTAACTGTTGGGGGCCCTGGTGTTAACTGTTGGGGGCCCTGGTGTTAATTGTTGGGGGCCCTGGTGTTAACTGTTGGGGGCCCCTGGTGTTAACTGTTGGGAGCCCTGGTGTTAACTGTTGGGGGCCCCTGGTGTTAACTGTTGGGGGGCCCTGGTGTTAACTGTTGGGGGCCCTAGTGTTAACTGTTGGGCCCCTGGTGTTAACTGTTGGGGGCCCCTGGTGTTAACTGTTGGGGGCCCCTGGTGTTAACTGTTGGGGGCCCCTGGTGTTAACTGTTGGGGGCCCTTGTGTTAACTGTTGGGGGCCCTGGTGTTAACTGTTGGGGGCCCTGGTGTTAACTGTTGGGGCCCCTGGTGTTAACTGTTGGGGGCCCTGGTGTTAACTGTTGGGGGGCCGTGGTGTTAACTGTTGGGGGCCCTAGTGTTAACTGTTGGGGCCCTGGTGTTAACTGTTGGGGGCCCTGGTGTTAACCTTTGGGGCCCCTGGTGTTAACTGTTGGGGCCCTGGTGTTAACTGTTGGGGGCCCCTGGTGTTAACTGTTGGGGGCCCTGGTGTTAACTGTTGGGGGCCCTGGTGTTAACAAACTCTACATATCCTGGTGGCGTTGTGTTACTCTCCACCAGTGTCGCGTTGAATTACAATGTCTCGTGTCACTGTAGTATGACATAAAGTATAGTGTTCGCTCAAGTACGGTGTAACAGTCGCTCAAGTGCCATGTAACAGTCGCTCAAGCCCGATATAACAGTACCGCCAGACATTAGTCTCTGTTACTTCGCCTGGACTTCGGTTGTAATTGTGTAGTTTAATTGTAATTCTATTATTTGTACCGTTGTGGGTGTCATTGTATTTGTAAATATGACATTGTAGTAGACAGGCAGACAGTTGGAAATGTGGATACTTGACCCGGGATGGTGTGTTAGAGGAGCCACACCTTGAGTGTCACTGTTAGAGGAGCCACACCTTGAGTGTCACTGTTAGAGGAGCCACACCTTGAGTGTCACTGTTAGAGGAGCCACACCTTGAGTGTCATGTTAGAGGAGCCACACCTTGAGTGTCACTGTTAGAGGAGCCACACCTTGAGTGTCACTGTTAGAGGAGCCACACCTTGAGTGTCATGTTAGAGGAGCCACACCTTGAGTGTCATGTTAGAGGAGCCACACCTTGAGTGTCACTGTTAGAGGAGCCACACCTTGAGTGTCATGTTAGAGGAGCCACACCTTGAGTGTCACTGTTAGAGGAGCCACACCTTGAGTGTCACTGTTAGAGGAGCCACACCTTGAGTGTCACTGTTAGAGGAGCCACACCTTGAGTGTCACTGTTAGAGGAGCCACACCTTGAGTGTCATGTTAGAGGAGCCACACCTTGAGTGTCACTGCTAGAGGAGCCACACCTTGAGTGTCACTGTTAGAGGAGCCACACCTTGAGTGTCACTGTTAGAGGAGCCACACCTTGAGTGTCATGTTAGAGGAGCCACACCTTGAGTGTCATGTTAGAGGAGCCACACCTTGAGTGTCACTGTTAGAGGAGCCACACCTTGAGTGTCACTGTTAGAGGAGCCACACCTTGAGTGTCATGTTAGAGGAGCCACACCTTGAGTGTCATGTTAGAGGAGCCACACCTTGAGTGTCATGTTAGAGGAGCCACACTTTGAGTGTCATGTTAGAGGAGCCACACCTTGAGTGTCATGTTAGAGGAGCCACACCTTGAGTGTCACTGTTAGAGGAGCCACACCTTGAGTGTCACTGTTAGAGGAGCCACACCTTGAGTGTCATGTTAGAGGAGCCACACCTTGAGTGTCATGTTAGAGGAGCCACACCTTGAGTGTCATGTTAGAGGAGCCACACCTTGAGTGTCATGTTAGAGGAGCCACACCTTGAGTGTCACTGTTAGAGGAGCCACACCTTGAGTGTCATGTTAGAGGAGCCACACCTTGAGTGTCATGTTAGAGGAGCCACACCTTGAGTGTCACTGTTAGAGGAGCCACACCTTGAGTGTCACTGTTAGAGGAGCCACACCTTGAGTGTCATGTTAGAGGAGCCACACCTTGAGTGTCACTGTTAGAGGAGCCACACCTTGAGTGTCACTGTTAGAGGAGCCACACCTTGAGTGTCATGTTAGAGGAGCCACACCTTGAGTGTGATGTTAGAGGAGCCACACCTTGAGTGTCACTGTTAGAGGAGCCACACCTTGAGTGTCATGTTAGAGGAGCCACACCTTGAGTGTCATGTTAGAGGAGCCACACCTTGAGTGTCATGTTAGAGGAGCCACACCTTGAGTGTCACTGTTAGAGGAGCCACACCTTGAGTGTCACTGTTAGAGGAGCCACACCTTGAGTGTCACTGTTAGAGGAGCCACACCTTGAGTGTCATGTTAGAGGAGCCACACCTTGAGTGTCATGTTAGAGGAGCCACACCTTGAGTGTCATGTTAGAGGGCCACACCTTGAGTGTCATGTTAGAGGAGCCACACCTTGAGTGTCATGTTAGAGGAGCCACACCTTGAGTGTCATGTTAGAGGAGCCACACCTTGAGTGTCATGTTAGAGGAGCCACACCTTGAGTGTCATGTTAGAGGAGCCACCCTTGTGTGCTCCCCTGAAGCATACTGTCCGGGGAGTGAAGTTTATGTTTCTTATGATGATACTCTCCAGGTGACAGTGCTGGCTGAGTACACATTACACTCTTTGGTGGTCCTCCACTGCTGTATTGGTCGTTATCCTTCCCCAGGTCCTCCTCCAGGTCCTCCTCCAGGTCCTCCTCCAGGTCCTCCCCAGGTCCTCCTCCAGGTCCTCCTCCAGGTCCTCCTCCAGGTCCTCCCCAGGTCCTCCTCCAGGTCCTCCTCCAGGTCCTCCCCAGGTCCTCCTCCAGGTCCTCCTCCAGGTCCTCCCCAGGTCCTTACCCAGGTCCTCCTCCAGGTCCTCCTCCAGTCCTCCCCAGGTCCTCCTCCAGGTCCTCCTCCAGGTCCTCCTCCAGGTCCTCCCAGGTCCTCCCAGAGTCTTTACTATTTGTATCTGCAGAATCGAGCTATTAGCTCTTGGACCCCGTCTTTCTACCAATTTATTTTTCCTTTATTATGTCTACTACAAATATTTCTTTAACACACACACACACACACCAGGAAGCAGCCCGTAACAGTTGTCTAACTCCCAGGTACCTATTTACTGCTAGGTGAACAGGAGTATCAGGGTGAAAGACACTCTGCCCATTGTTTCTGCCTCCGCCAGGGATCGAATCCGGGTCCTTAGGATTACGAACCTAGAGCGCTGTCCACTCCGCCGTGAGGCCGCTGTGTGTGTGTGTGT
>WNGS01042707.1:14768169-14786748 GCA_020271785.1 Procambarus virginalis
CCACACACACACACACACCACAACACACACACACACCACACACACACCCACACACACACACACACACACACAACAAACACACACACACACACACACACACACACACACACACACACACACAACACAACACAACACACACACACACACACACACACACACACACCACACACACACAAACACACACACACACACAACCTCTCGACAATTGTAAAACGTCGATAAAACGAGAATTATATTGACTCTGCAATTAACTTTTCTCTTCACTTCATCCTCAGCCATAAGCATAATTCCTTTTCAGAACAGCAGGTACCATTTTATAATTTTATTTTGCTTCTGAACAATTGAACAGAGAACTTACCTTTGGTGTGTCTGCTATAATATAAATAATGTTCCGTTATTGTGGGTTCTCCTGTCTCGAATGTCTTAATGCAAATAATAAATGATTATACAAATACACATAGATAAAACTGTAGATTATTTTACCAACGCCCAAATAAATACCAACAATTTTCTTCATCAGCAGCAAATACAAGTGAATTTCTGGGTCAATATGACTTAATCAACACAGGGAGAATACTCTTCCTTTGCACATGCAACACCTGCTTCACCTGACACATGCAGCACCTGCTTCACCTGGCTCATGCAGCACCTGCTTCACCTGGCTCATGCAGCACCTGCTTCACCTGGCTCATGCAGCACCTGCTTCACCTGGCACATGCAGCACCTGCTTCACCTGACACATGCAGCATCTGCTTCACCTGACACATGCAGCACCTGCTTCACCTGGCACATGCAGCACCTGCTTCACCTGACACATGCAGCACCTGCTTCACCTGGCTCATGCAGCACCTGCTTCACCTGGCTCATGCAGCACCTGCTTCACCTGGCTCATGCAGCACCTGCTTCACCTGGCACATGCAGCACCTGCTTCACCTGACACATGCAGCACTGCTTCACCTGACACATGCAGCACCTGCTTCACCTGGCACATGCAGCATCTGCTTCACCTGGCACATGCAGCATCTGCTTCACCTGGCACATGCAGCACCTGCTTCACCTGGCACATGCAACACCTGCTTCACCTGACACATGCAGCACCTGCTTCACCTGGCACATGCAGCACCTGCTTCACCTGGCACATGCAGCATCTGCTTCACCTGGCACATGCAGCACCTGCTTCACCTGACACATGCAGCATCTGCTTCACCTGACACATGCAACACCTGCTTCACCTGGCTCTGCAGCACCTGCTTCACCTGGCTCATGCAGCACCTGCTTCACCTGGCACATGCAACACCTGCTTCACCTGGCTCATGCAGCACCTGCTTCACCTGGCTCATGCAGCACCTGCTTCACCTGGCTCATGCAGCACCTGCTTCACCTGCTCATGCAACACCTGCTTCACCTGGCACATGCAGCACCTGCTTCACCTGGCTCATGCAACACCTGCTTCACCTGGCACATGCAGCACCTGCTTCACCTGGCACATGCAGCACCTGCTTCACCTGGCACATGCAGCACCTGCTTCACCTGGCTCATGCAACACCTGCTTCACCTGGCACATGCAGCACCTGCTTCACCTGGCACATGCAGCACCTGCTTCACCTGGCACATGCAGCACCTGCTTCACCTGGCTCATGCAACACCTGCTTCACCTGACACATGCAGCACCTGCTTCATCTGGCTCATGCAGCACCTGCTTCACCTGGCACATGCAGCACCTGCTTTACCTGGCACATGCAGCACCTGCTTTACCTGGCACATGCAGCACCTGCTTCACCTGACACATGCAGCACCTGCTTCACCTGACACATGCAGCACCTGCTTCACCTGACACATGCAGCACCTGCTTCACCTGGCACATGCAGCACCTGCTTCACCTGGCACATGCAGCACCTGCTTCACCTGACACATGCAGCACCTGCTTCACCTGACACATGCAGCACCTGCTTCACCTGGCACATGCAGCACCTGCTTCACCTGCTCATGCAGCACCTGCTTCACTGACACAAGCAACACCTTGAAGTCGAAGGTGGCAGTGTGAAGGAAACCTGCCCTTGATTAAGATGCCTCTCAGTGATCCGCCTTTGCAATCATCGGTAGGTAACTGTGGGGAAATTTACCACGGGAGCACTCCAAAGCACTCATCATCCCATAGGATGATGAGTACTTGGCGTGAAGCTCCTGCTGGAAAATAGAGGAGGAAGAATTATCATCACATTCGTGTTCGATTTAGGAGCCTCTGTTCGTGAAATACGTCCACAAGTCTTACTGAAATTGGTCGTTACTGCTTATGACCATTTGTACGTGTACCCAAGAAGTGGGTAGTGATTTTTTGAGCGATAGAGAATGACTCGACAGGATGAACAACCCAGCGGGTTTTCTTCCTATTGGGGAGTGTTGTACATGCTGCTATGGCGGTGTGTCCACTCACAGGATGAGTGGCGCTGCCCATAAACTCGTCCCTCGGGGCAAAATTAAAAAAAGAGAGATGACTCGATGAGAAATGAAGGTATGAGTATAGATTTGTTGCTTGTAGTAGATAGTAGTGTGTAGGTTTCTACTCGGTTCTTTGATGCCAACTGGTTCCAGGAAGGAAATACTGGATTCACCAATGTCTAGGTGAATTTCAGGCGAAGTCAGAAAAGAAGGTACAGGAAAATATAAGTTAAGAGAGTGAGGTGAGGAGCAGGTAAGAGACAAGTAAAATAGAATGAGTGTAAATACTAAGCTATATGAATAACAATACAATAAGGACAATGGTCCAGGACGAACCGAAACGTCGTCGTTCCCCCACTTTCTGATGTGTGGTTTGGTCGTTATTCTAATTACCATCCCGGNTTCTCATAAATATGACTTCGTAGCTATGGCTTTTGTGTCGCCTTTCGTGTATAACAATATCAAATCCCGCCTGAGCCAAATTCAAATTTGACTTGTACAGTATCACATGTTTACACCCATACTTCTGTTGACACTTCGTAGCTATGTGCGCCATAGTACAAACATTGACGTAAAGGCAGTTAGATAGTAGAATTTGGTACTATTCATATTAAAGAGTCCGAAAAAATAAAGCTAAAAAAACAAATATAAATATTCCTAGGCCTAGAATAGTACATATATGTACTATATTAGGCCTCAGATAGAGTATATTAGCCCTAGGAAGGTTAGGTTAGGCTAGTTTAAGTTGTCTTTGCAAAATATATACAAAACCTTTTCCGATTTCTCCAAATTCAATAGTAACTATTTTTGGTATGGGGTCCACGGCAGCTCACAGGATGGTATGGGGTCCACTGCAGCTCACAGGATGTGTATGGGGTCCACTGCAGCTCACAGAATGGGTAGGGGGTCCACGACCGCCCACAGGATGGGTATGGGGTCCACGGCAGCTCACAGGATGGGTATGGGGTCCACTGCAGCTCACAGGATGTGTATGGGGTCCACTGCAGCTCACAGGATGGGTAGGGTCCCACGACCGCCCACAGGATGGGTATGGGGTCCACGGCAGCTCACAGGATGGGTATGGGGTCCACGACCGCCCACAGGATGGTATGGGGTCCACGACCGCCACAGGATGGGTATGGGGTCCACTGCACCTCACAGGATGGGTATGGGGTCCACTGCAGCTCACAGAGGGGTATGGGTCCACTGCCGCTCACGATGGTATGGGGTCCACGACCGCCCACAGGATGGGTTATGGGGTCCACTGCAGCTACAGAATGAGAATGGTGGTACATAATAAATAAACAAAACTAAAGAAAAATAAATATAAATAATTTCCTGAGCTAAATAAAGTCAGGAAAATCTAAAAAAAAGAATCAAAGGAAATTCTTCGGTTCCTCCGTTTTCCTTCAAAATTGTTCCAGAATATTCTGAGGCCAGGTGTCGTGTTCCTCTGGACACGACACCTGGCTACACGACACCTGACTACACGACACCTGACTACACGACACCTGGCTACACGACACCTGACTACACGACACCTGACTACATGACACCTGACTACATGACACCTGACTACACGACACCTGACTACACGACACCTGGCTACACGACACCTGGCTACACGACACCTGACTACACGACACCTGGCTACACGACACCTGACTACACGACACCTGGCTACACGACACCTGGCTACACGACACCTGACTACACGACACCTGACTACACGACACCTGACTACACGACACCTGGCTACACGACACCTGGCTACACGACACCTGACTACACGACACCTGACTACACGACACCTGACTACACGACACCTGACTACACGACACCTGACTACACGACACCTGACTACACGACACCTGACTACACGACACCTGGCTACACGACACCTGGCTACACGACACCTGACTACACGACACCTGACTACACGACACCTGACTACACGACACCTGGCTACACGACACCTGGCTACACGACACCTGGCTACACGACACCTGGCTACACGACACCTGGCTACACGACACCTGACTACACGACACCTGACTACACGACACCTGACTACACGACACCTGACTACACGACACCTGGCTACACGACACCTGGCTACACGACACCTGGCTACACGACACCTGACTACACGACACCTGGCTACACGACACCTGGCTACACGACACCTGGCTACACGACACCTGACTACACGACACCTGACTACACGACACCTGACTACACGACACCTGACTACATGACACCTGACTACACGACACCTGACTACACGACACCTGACTACACGACACCTGGCTACACGACACCTGGCTACACGACACCTGGCTACACGACACCTGACTACACGACACCTGGCTACACGACACCTGGCTACACGACACACGCAACACTGCTGATGTATGTATGTATAGTATGTGTGTGTGTGTGTGTGTGTGTGTGTGTGTGTGTGTGTGTGTGTGTGTGTGTGTGTGTGTGTGTGTGTGTGTGTGTGTGTGTGTGTGTGTGTGTTTGTATGTGTATGTATGTATGTGTGTGTGTGTGTATGTATGTATGTATGTATGTATGTATGTATGTATGTATGTATGTATGTATGTATGTATGTATGTATGTATGTATGTATGTATGTATGTACTCACCTAACTGTACTTGAAGGGGTTTGAGCTTCGGCTCTTTGGTCCTGCCTCTCAACTGCAGCTCACACCTGTACCTGTACACAATCAACTGGTGTACAGGTTCCTGAGGCTACTGAGATCTGTCATATCTATATTTGAAGCTGTGAGTGGAGTCTGCCTCCACCCCATCACTGCCTTGTATAATATAAGAAGATAAGAATTAAGGAAGCTTCAAGTCTATTGGCTCCCACGTGGCTGCATCTATTTATGAACCCAAACTAATTCATACATGTCTATCCTACGCTTGAAACAATCAAGAGATCCCACGTTTTGTATGTTGCCCAACAATTTGTTCCACAAATAAACAAAACCCTGTTTCCATACCAATATTTACCCAGGTCTTTCTTAAACCAAAACTTATTTAACTTACATCCATTGTTTCGTGTTCAATTTTGCGTTGATATATTTAATACCATTTTACTATCCCTTTCGTTATGCACATCCATCCACTTGGACATGTCTGACATGTAACCCCTAACACTTCGCTTTTCTAGAGAATGTAAGTTAAGCTTTTTCAATCTTTCATATATAAGGTTTCTAATTTGTGGAGCTTTGTCATCCAACGTTGAAACCGTTCTAGTGAATTTATGTCCATTCTGCTTCCACCACAATACTCCTTAATGCATTTCATTTGTTAACTACTCTCACGCTGAAAAAACTAATGTCCCTGTGGCTCAAACGTGTTTTTCAGTTTCCACCTGTGTCTCCTTGTGCTAGTACCGTGTTAAATAATCTGTCTTTATCTCCCTATCAATTTCCCTGAGAATTTTGTATGTGGTAATCATGTCTCCCCTAACTCTTTTACCTTTTAGCGATGTGAGGTTCAATCAAGTTCAAGAGGTGAGGTTCAATTCAAGTTCCAAATAGATCTTCCCACATATCCCACGTAACCGCGGAAACAAATGTTTTCCAGCGGTTCCTGCTTGCTGACACGTCGTGTCAGCAAGGTGGACAGCCCGCCTGCTCTCATAACTCATCATATTTCCCAATTTAAACTTTTAACTTCACTTGTGTCTCAATCTTATTAACTAAAAAAAAATAATCCTGTTAGCAGGCTGAGAGCTTTCTCTTTCCGCTGCTGACAGTAAGCCTCACCCTACACGTTTTTCACTGGAAGACGACTCACCAATCCCAGGTCCCTAAGATGGAGAAGAGTGAAGAAATCCACAAGGGCCGTGATGAGGTTTCGAACTTCCGTCCAGGATGATCCCAGACGCGCCTGGGATCGGTACTCTGGAGTAGAGTACCGTTTAGAAAGAGGTTAACGAGAGGAACAACCACCCTAGGTTCTTGGGGGGGGTCGGGGTCGTTAAAAGCCTGTGTGTGGAGATGTTAACGCGAAGGACGCACCTCCTTAATGTTCTGAGAGGCCATGTTAACAAGACGGGATAAACACAGTGCTTGTTTAGTGGTTGTTAGTTCGAGGCGAAGTGGTTAATGTTAAGTGTGAGGTTAGGGAGGGGGGGGGGAGCATAGCAGCTAGGTTGATTGAATGGGGTTCTAAGAGGGTAGGGGAGAGGGGGGGGAGCATTATGGGTAGTGAGGGTTAGGTAAGGGTGTGAGGGAAGGGGGGGGGGGGGGGGAGTGCCCCAGGGGCTACAAAAGGGTTAAGTGTTTGTTAGTGGTGATATTTGTCATGATATAAGGGAGAGTGTTGGCAAGTGTTGCTCACTTCTTGTGTGTACGAGCACGCACGCACGCACGCACGCACACACACACACACACACACACACACACACAACACCTGCTCGCTCTTCATACAACAACATCATCATTAACAACCTCCCCCCCTCTTCCCCAGCCCCTGTTTTCTCCCCCCCCCCCCTCCACCCCTTTCTCAGGGTTACGACCATAACAGCCGGTCGTTGGCAGTTAATGATAGTTAGGAGTTGATGCGATTAGTGTGGCAAGTGAGGCCAGATGCGAGTCTCCCCTCGCGACGCTGAGGGTGGTGAGGGGTGAACCACGCTCCCTGCTACTCTCCACCAACGTGTTCGATTCGATTTCTGGGTCGATTGGTTCCCAAACCTGATTTATCTGCGTTCGACTCCATTTTCAAACTGGTCTTCCACGCGGTGATTATCTCACAACTGACCTGTAAGTTCGATTCCATCCGGAAATTAGTCTTTCTGGGTTCGAACGTCTTTAAAATTAGCCTCCCGAGTTCGATCTTAATAAGGATCTAACCCTTCCAGGTCAGGTCCCTCACCCTTCAATGGATCAGTCTCATCCCCCTTCCGTTTTCTCCAGAGCGTTTCAGGGTCAACTGCTCTAATCCAATGGTTGTTTAGAATGCTTCTCTGTGATTGGTGTCCACACATTCTGCTTCTAATCCCCTTGAATTCCTCAGATTAGGCAGAATTGTAATTAATTTTTGTCAATAAAGTTGTTAATAATATAATAATTTCTCCCTTTCACTCACGTTAACCCTTCCCTTTCATTTTCCTTTCTCTTTCCTTTCCCCCTTACCATTCACCTTCCTTCTTTTATCTTTCCATTTCCGCTCCTCATTTCGTCTTCCCTCAATCCTTTACCTTCCCTCTCCTCTCTCTTCAGTCTCACTTGTCCTTTACATCTCCTTCTTTTAAACTCCACCTTTCATTTTCTCCTTCATTCACAGGGTGGCGGATGACGCGGCATGTAAAAATGTTCACAGGGAACAAACCCCCGCACCAAACACACACACACACACACACACACACCCACACACCACACACACACACACACACACACACACACACACACACACACACACACACACACACACACACACTGTCACACAAAAGGGTGACAGACAAGAGGCACTGAACTACAGGCCAGTGTCCTTAACTTGTATACCATGCAAGGTGATGGAGAAGATTGTGAGAAAAAACCTAGTAACACATCTGGAGAGAAGAGACTTCGTGACAACCCATCAACATGGGTTCAGGGAGGGTAAATCTTGCCTTACAGGCTTGATAGAATTCTACAATCAGGTGACAAGAATTAAGCAAGAAAGAGAAGGGTGGGCGGACTGCATTTTTTTGAACTGTCGGAAAGCCTTTGACACAGTACTCCATAAAAGGTTGATGCATAAGCTGGAGAAACAGGCAGGAGTAACAGGTAGGGCGCTCCAGTGGATAAGGGAGTACCTAAGCAATAGGAAGCAGAGAGTTACAGTGAGGGGTGAGACCTCAGACTGGCGTGAAGTCACCAGTGGAGTCCCACAGGGCTCTGTACTTGGACCTATCCTGTTTCTGATATACGTAAATGATCTCCCAGAGGGTATAGACTCATTCCTCTCAATGTTTGCTGACGACGCCAAAATTATGAGAAGGATTAAGACAGAGGAGGACAGCTTGAGACTTCAAGAAGACCTGGACAAGCTGCAGGAATGGTCGAACAAATGGCTGTTAGAGTTTAACCCAAGCAAATGTAATGTAATGAAGATAGGGGTAGGAAGCAGGAGACCAGATACAAGGTATCATTTGGGAGATGAAATACTTCAAGAGTCAGAAAGAGAGAAAGACCTGGGGGTTGATATCACGCCAGACCTGTCCCCTGAAGCTCATATCAAGAGGATAACATCAGCAGCATATGCCAGGTTGGCTAACATAAGAACGGCCTTTAGAAACTTGTGTAAGGAATCTTTCAGAACATTATATACCACATATGTCAGACCAATCCTGGAGTATGCGGCTCCAGCATGGAGTCCCTATCTAGTCAAGCATAAGACTAAACTGGAAAAGGTTCAAAGGTTTGCCACCAGACTAGTACCCGAGCTGAGAGGTATGAGCTACGAGGAGCGACTGCAGGAATTAAACCTCACTTCGTTGGAAGACAGAAGAGTTAGGGGGGACATGATCACCACATTCAAGATTCTCAGGGGAATCGACAGGGTTGATAAAGACAGGCTGTTTAACACAAGGGGCACACGCACTAGGGGACACAGGTGGAAACTGAGTGCCCAAATGAGCCACAGAGATATTAGAAAGAACTTTTTTAGTGTCAGAGTGGTTGACAAATGGAATGCATTAGGAAGCGATGTGGTGGAGGCTGACTCCATACACAGTTTCAAGTGTAGATATGATAGAGCCCAATAGGCTCAGGAAACTGTACACCTGTTGATTGACGGTTGAGAGGCGGGACCAAAGAGCCAGAGCTCAACCCCCGCAAGCACAACTAGGTGAGTACAACTAGGTGAGTACACACACACACACACTCCATACACAGCTTCAAGTGTAGATATGATAGAGCCCAGTAGGCTCAGGAACCTGTACACCTGTTGATTGACGGTTGAAAGGCGGGACCAAAGAGCCGAAGCTCAACCCCCGCAAGCACAACTAGGTGAGTACACACACACACACACAAAAACACACACCATCAGTGTTAATAATTCAATTATTTCAGCCTCTGAACCAGGCGTTTCTTCTATTATCTAAGTTGGATTACAATATGCAAAACAAATCAATAATCTTTAGTAAAATGCATCTTTGACTAATGACCAAAATGCTGCTAAGATTTGATTACTCAAATAAGAGATAATTATGCTATTTGCATATTAGACAGGGGGTTATCCGGCGGTGCCCAGGTCTCTGTCTTACACACACACACACACTGTGACGTCAATGAGAATATATTTTAGAGAGCAGCGCGCATGTGCCAGATCGCCTGCAGTGTGGGCCGCCAGGAGGCCGGAGACGCCGCAGAACACACCAGTCCGTCCTCCTAACCTACCAGAGGACCCACAACAGAAAACGGGACAGTACGTCACTTTCGCCAGCCGCTTCCATTTTCTAGTACATTTTTTGGCCTTATGTAACGCATACGGGTGAAATGCGACGTACTTTGTAGTAGGACAGGTTGTAGGAGGACAGGTTGTAGTAGGACAGGTTGTAGGAGGACAGGTTGTAGGAGGACAGGTTGTAGGAGGACAGGTTGTAGGAGGACAGGTTGTAGGAGGACAGGTTGTAGGAGGACAGGTTGTAGGAGGACAGGTTGTAAGAGGACAGGTTGTAGGAGGACAGGTTGTAGGAGGACAGGTTGTAGGAGGACGGGTTGTAGGAGGACAGGTTGTAGGAGGACAAGTTGTAGGAGGACAGGTTGAAGGAGGACAGGTTGTAGGAGGACAAGTTGTAGGAGGACAGGTTGCAGGAGGACAGGTTGTAGGAGGACAGGTTGTAGGAGGACAAGTTGTAGGAGGACAGGTTGAAGGAGGACAGGTTGTAGGAGGACAAGTTGTAGGAGGACAGGTTGCAGGAGGACAGGTTGCAGGAGGACAGGTTGTAGGAGGACAGGTTGTAGGAGGACAAGTTGTAGGAGGACAGGTTGCATGAGGACAGGTTGCAGGAGGACAGGTTGTAAGAGGACAGGTTGTAAGAGGACAGGTTGCAGGAGGACAGGTTGCAGGAGGACAGGTTGTAAGAGGACAGGTTGTAAGAGGACAGGTTGCAGGAGGACAGGTTGCAGGAGGACAGGTTGTAAGAGGACAGGTTGCAGGAGGACAGGTTGTAAGAGGACAGGTTGCAGGAGGACAGGTTGTAGGAGGGCAAGTTGTAAGAAGACAGGTTGTAGGAGGACAGGTTGTAGAAGGACAAGTCGTAGGAGGACAGGTTGAAGGAGGACAGGTTGTAAGAGGACAGGTTGTAGGAGGACAGGTTGAAGGAGGACAGGTTGTAAGAAGACAGGTTGTAGGACAGGTTATAGAAGGACAAGTCGTAGGAGGACAGGTTGCAGGAGGACAGGTTGTAAGAGGACAGGTTGTAGGAGGACAGGTTGTAAGACGACAGGTTGCAGGAGGACAGGTTGTAAGAGGACAGGTTGTAGGAGGACAGGTTGCAGGAGGACAGGTTGCAGGAGGACAGGTTGTAAGAGGACAGGTTGCAGGAGGACAGGTTGCAGGAGGACAGGTTGCAGGAGGACAGGTTGTAGGAGGACAGGTTGCAGGAGGACAGGTTGCAGGAGGACAGGTTGTAAGAGGACAGGTTGCAGGAGGACAGGTTGCAGGAGGACAGGTTGCAGGAGGACAGGTTGTAGGAGGACAGGTTGCAGGAGGACAGGTTGCAGGAGGACAGGTTGCAGGAGGACAGGTTGTAAGAGGACAGGTTGCAGGAGGACAGGTTGCAGGAGGACAGGTTGCAGGAGGACAGGTTGCAGGAGGACAGGTTGTAGGAGGACAGGTTGCAGGAGGACAGGTTGCAGGAGGACAGGTTGCAGGAGGACAGGTTGTAAGAGGACAGGTTGCAGGAGGACAGGTTGCAGGAGGACAGGTTGCAGGAGGACAGGTTGTAAGAGGACAGGTTGTAAGAGGACAGGTTGCAGGAGGACAGGTTGTAGGAGGACAGGTTGGACAAACACATTAGCAAAATGTTAACTACACTCCCACAGATAACATTGAAAAAGTAAATATTTACCCGGTTGTTATTATAACTTTACGCTCACCAAACACCAAGATATGGGCGCAATGACAACCTTCACAAGCGCGCTATAATCACCCCAACAAGGACACAACAAGAACGGCAACAAGGACACAAAAAGCCCCCAACAAGGACACAACAAGGACACAAAAAGCCCCCAACAAGGACAAGTGCACGAAGGTAACTCTAGGGGCTGGGAGAGGTAATTAATGAACTGAACCAGGTGATTGTTGTCGTGTTTTGCTTCCTAATGAACGGTGTGACCTTTCAACACCAATTACTAATAATCCCCCACAACCATCACTCCCACAACCCACACCTGCCCTGCCACCACCCATCAGTGCACAATACATCACAACTCCCTTAACAACCCTACACATAATACCAACCATACAACTATCGTGAATGATTCGTTGCTACGCTAACTCGCATTTCTGATTCAATTTCTTTCTTTATTATGCACCCCATACCCATCCCGTGGGCGGTGGTGTAAAGGACTAGAGAGGCACATAATCGGTTCAGGAACTGAACCCTCTAGCATTTCTGATGGCCACAGGTATTTACAAGTCCAAAAAATCAGCTGAGGATAAAGATTCACTCAATCAAGGTTCGTCCAACCACTTCGGTCGGACGGTAGAGCGACGGTCTCGCTTCTTGCAGGTCGGCGTTCAATCCCCGACCGTCCAAGTGGTTGGGTACCATTCCTTCACCCCGTCCCATCCCAAATCCTTATCCTGACCCGTTCCCTGTGCTATATAGTTGTAATGGCTTGGCGCTTTCCCCCTGATAGTTCCCTTTCTTCAGTCAAGGTTCACTCAATACATTTCCTGGTTCTATTAAAAAGAAAAGAATATTGTGATTCTCAAATATCATTTCACATCGACGAAGCTGTCAGTTTGTCACCTCCGCCAGGTCTGAAAACTGCGACGGGCGACACTACAAACGACCACGCTCATGGCTGCCGACATGGTGTCATTACTGTCGGACACTCATATGCTCATTTAGTACGACAGTTTTTTGACGTTGGGAATGCTCGCGGGAACGTGCTCTTGGTGGAGTGTAGTGTAGGTTGACGAGGCCAAGTAGGCGGTATGCCAGCACCCCCTTGCCCATTACGGCACACCGCTCAACATGGACACAACAAGCACCCCAACAAGGACACAACAAACACCCCAACAAGGACACAACAAGCACCCCAACAAGTACACAACAAACACTCAATAAGAACACATTGGATCCCCAAAGTTGCTAACGCACCAATCCTTTTGTTCAGATACATTATGGTGTGACCGCATACCCTGAGGATGTGTTATAAGTAAGGTTAAGTTCCAACACATACCAGCCCAGCCACTTGGGCTGGACGGTCTCGCTTCATGCAGGTTGGCGTTCAATCTCCGACCATCCAAGTGGTTGGGCACCATTCCTTCCCCCTGTCCCACCCCAAATCCCTATCCTGATCACTTTCAAGTGCTTTATAGTCGTAATGACTTGGCGCTTTCCCCTGATAATTCTCTCTCTCCAACACATACCCAAAACCTGGACACAACTCACCAAACATTTACGCAAAAATGTACGAAACCTGTACATCTTTCCTCAATCGTGACGGCTTTGTTTGCATATATTAAGCAGTTTATGAGTTCTAAAGCTCTACGAGATTGTTTATAACAATAATAACCTTGGGTTTCGAAGCTCGCTAACTACCTTGAGTTTCGAAGCTTGTTAAGCATGCAATAAATGTAAGCAAACCCGCCGTGATTAGCACAAGACGTTGGCCCCCCTCAAGCACATATACGTGGGCACATGTAGGTTAGTTCATAACGAAAACTTAGTAGCAAAGATGCTTGCAACGCATAAAGGTGACCTCATTAACTTGTGTTCCACCACTCAGCCACCCCTACTTCCCCTCCTACCTGCTGGCATGGAGCTCCGCAACGGAATATTTCCTGCTTCATATTAACATTCCAGAGCGCTTTAAGCAGGGAGTTTTAAGCGAGCACGGCTTAAGCTGCCAGTTGTGATGGCGGCGGGGCGTTGTGGAGGGTAAGAGGAGCCATACCCATTCTTCGCGGCGAGGTAGAGGGGGGATGGGGGGTAGCGGTCTGTTTCCCAGACAAATTAATTTAGCCATGAGGGTAAAGTTTATTGGGCAGAGTCACTCACGCTGAGTGAAAAAACAACACCTTAGCAGCATGTACACCAGCTGGGTTATGCACCCTGTCACTTTCGCTATCATTTGGCACTTCGCAGTTGGCCACCTGTTGCTGGCACCCAGCTGTAGTACACAGCATTTACTGGAGTTATCCAGTAGCCACTTTCTGAACGATGCCTTTATGTAGATACTAGATCATCGTATAATTTTTTTCAGTCTTCCACCGTACGTAGCCTCCTCAGTACTTGTGCGGCATCAACAACAAATAGTCCATTATTTCTAGATATAAGTTATGTAGATCAGGAATAGACAGGTCCTAGCACAGACTCCTGTAGACATCGCTGGTAACATCTCGCCTTTCTGAAACCTCTTTTCTAACTGTTGCTCTCTGGTTTCCCTTCTCTGTCACTCTTGCCTGTTTCTCTGCCAGACAAGCCACTTCTGGGCTACTTTGTGGAAGACTTTGTCACAATCCCAAAATATACACTATGCCCAATCTTCTCTGTATTGTATGATCTTTCTCTTGCCCAGTGATAGAATTATATCAATTTGTGATGCAAGATTTTCCGTTTCTAAACCAGCTTCTTTCTTACGATCATTTCCATCACCGTGCGTGGTACGCAATTAAGGGACTAGAAATGTACTTTAGTACCTTTTGTCTGTTTTCATTTTTATATATTTGCTAGCTTTCAACTGTTGGTAGTGCCACCTCTTTTCAGTGTCTTGCTTTGTATCTTAGAGAATGATCAGCACAGTGCTTCAGTCGCCTCTCGCAAAATTTAATGCTGGGATCGTCTCTGGTTTAACAGTCTTAGTTATCTACTTGTGTCAGATGTCTACTGACTTCATCTCTGGTAATCTCAAAGTCCTCCAGCGTTGCTTGGTCTGACACCATCCCACTCACTTTCCCTTACTAACTGGAAAGATTTCTCGGAATCTTTAATTGCGTTCCTCACTCACTTTCCTGTCAGTTTCTGTGAACGTGGCTTTTCCTATACTTGATTTTATGACCTGTTCTTTTACTGTTGTCTTCCTCGTAATGTGGGCTGAAGCTGCTTTGGGGGGTTTTTGCTTCATTGACATATGATTCTTAAATTATCTCACTGC
Source organism: Procambarus virginalis (assembly GCA_020271785.1). Classification (NCBI taxonomy): domain Eukaryota; kingdom Metazoa; phylum Arthropoda; class Malacostraca; order Decapoda; family Cambaridae; genus Procambarus; species Procambarus virginalis. Next base: position 14,782,947 of record WNGS01042707.1, read on the forward strand.
TTCTTATCTAACTCTCACGTATTCATTCCACTTCTTCTGATTTTCAATGTTTTCAGTTCTGCGACTGTCCCTCTGTCTCAAAGGAGTTAGTGCTCTCATGTCAGTATACTGAACGACTATGACAGCATTAACAGCATGCTTATCACTGAACTCCCTGACCTGGTTTTAACATTATGAAGTTAAGTTCTCATAAAAAACACAAAAGATAAACACAAAGATATCTATCGAAAGATAGAAGGAAAGATAAGAAACTATTTTTAATAGACTAAAAAAATGTAGTAACTGAAGAATGAAGGAATTTCAAATAAAACACAGTAAACAGATGAGAGGGAAATAAAGGGGAAGATATNATAGGTCAAGAGGAGACAAATAGAAGATATAAACTCAAAATAAATCGAAGAAATGACAGAAATACTTGTACCTTGTACGGGTGGTCAACAAGTGGAATGCACTGAAAGAAGTAGTTATGGAAGCCACCTCCAGCCACAACTTTAGAACAAGATTCGACAAGGGATTCGGGCGTCAGAATAGTTAATCTGTAAAGCAACAATTATAAGAAGGATATTGAGACAGATCTCACTGCCCCATTAACAATATTAGGGAAGTGCTGATAAGAAAGCACGTACCCCCTCCCCTCCCCCTCACACATACACACACACACACACACACACAGTGAGGAAAATACAAAAGATAAGAATGATAAATAGTGGACGATAGTGGTAATTGGTCGGTGAGAGGAAGTACCAGAGGGCGCAGGAAGCACCCACCAGATAACCAACCCCCTAAAAAATCTGCGCCCAGGAGCTGGAGATCGATACTCACAAACACAACTAGACAAGTACATGAACATGGCATTTCCCATACTCACGCAAAAACAAACAAAAGGAAGAGTTGCCATTTTGGGCGGGGAAGTAAAGATGGAGAATATAACCAAGGAAAATTAGTTTCGGAAATGTGGAGAACAATAATATTGATGATAGGAGGCGGGCTGTCCGCCTTGCTGACACGCTATGTGTGTTTGGCAGCTAAGCTAAGCTCGTTGTCTTGTGTTAAAGAGCTGCGGTTGTTAGGTTATTACCACAGCTACAGACAATATTGAATACTTCATACCCAAGACTCTACTACAAATAGAGGTATTGTCAGGCAACATCACCGTGACAAGGTAACTGAGGAAAGGAGGATAGAAGCACAAACCAGTGAATCTGTACGATGGTACAACATGGTTGCAGCTGGCAATCCCAATCATTATGGCCGAAGAGGAGGAGGACGAGGGAGAGAATCAGTAATAGCGAGAATCCGTCTTGGATACAGATATCCATGGAGATATGGAATGGAAACAACAGTTGAGCAGCGAAGTTGCAGAATCTGTGGTGAGAGTGATGGACACCGCCTTGACCACTATCTACGTGAATGTGAAACACCTGAGAGACATCAGAAATATGTGTAGAATAATAAACCCAACATTGTTTGAGTTAGGAAAACACTATTTGTCAAATATTGATACTGTTCTTAAAAGATTTCCCCATTTTGCACCCGCAAGATAACGTAAGCATTTAAGGGTTGATAGATGTTAATCTTCTTGTTTGAAGAGCTGTTCACTTGAGACAGTTAAGCAAGTCCCAGCTGTGTCTGGGTACAAGTGACAGGATGAACAACCCAGCGGGTTTTCTTCCTATTGGGGAGTGTTGTACATGCTGCTATGGCGGTGTGTCCACTCACAAGATGAGTGGCGCTGCCCAATGAACTCGCCCCTCGGGCAAAATTTAAAAAAAAAAAAATAATAAGCTGGAGGCAGCAGGGTGGAGGTAGGGGCAGCAGGAGGCATCATGGTGGAGACAGGGGGAAGAAGGTGCAGGAGGTAGCCTGGGGGGAGGTGGAGGAGATGATCACTATAATATTCGTACATTTCTGCGGAGGAAGGAGACGGGCAGGACTTTATGGCTACTTCTCATATTTCTACGTAGGGGCTGAGGTGTAGGGAAGCCAGGGAGGAACTTTATTGCCACATCTCATATTCTTGCATAGGGAGTAGGGTGTAGGGCTGCCAGAGCCAGACTCTGCTGCTACCCCTCACACTCCTAGGTAGGGAATAGGGTGTAGGCATGCCAGGGAGGGACAGTATTTTCCCACATCAGTTGTATGTTGTATCCTAGGATGTACAGCACTTGGACAATGCGTTTCCTTACTAATCAAGCAGATCATAGACGCATCCAAAGATTTTGTGAAGAGACAAGGGCCTAGAGAAACTGGAAATGAACTTTTACAAGCGCGTTCGTTCCAAGATGACATGCTCAGAACAGCAGTCATCTATAGTACTTCACGATCCAACACTCTGATAGACTCACGGTCCATTCACTAATAGACTCACGGCCCATTCACTAATAGACTCACGGCCCATTCACTAATAGACTCACGGCCCATTCACTAATAGACTCACGGCCCATTCACTAATAGACTCACGGCCATTCACTAATAGACTCACGGCCCATTCACTAATAGACTCACGGCCCATTCACTAATAGACTCACGGCCCATTCACTAATAGACTCACGGCCCATTCACTAATAGACTCACGGCCCATTCACTAATAGACTCACGGCCCATTCACTAATAGACTCACGGCCCATTCACTAATAGACTCACGGCCCATTCACTAATAGACTTATGGCCCATTCACTAATAGACTCACGGCCCATTCACTAATAGACTCACGGCCCATTCACTAATAGACTCACGGCCCAATCACTAATAGACTCACGGCCCATTCACTAATAGACTCACGGCCCATTCACTAATAGACTCACGGCCCATTCACTAATAGACTCACGGCCCATTCACTAATAGACTCACGGCCCATTCACTAATAGACTCACGGCCCATTCACTAATAGACTCACGGCCCATTCACTAATAGACTCACGGCCCATTCACTAATAGACTCACGCCTAAATCTCTGACAGATACGAAGCTAGTGAGAAATAAATAATTCACAATAAGAGAGTAAAAGAATAACTCAGCACTCATAAGAAACAACAAAGAAAAAAAAATATGAAAAACAAGAACAAAATAAATGAACAAACGAAGGCAGCAAGCAGGGGAGACGATGTAGCACGAAAAAACAAGAAAACTGAGCGATCATTTTGGCTTCGTCAAAATGAGATCGTCAGCCGTCACCAAAAAAATTTTTCAAGTCAGTGTGTTCCTTCATTAGACTTCCAGGTTAACGAGTTTAATTTTCCAGGTTTTTTTCTTGTTTCGCTCGTTATAGCCATTGGTAACACTGCATAGGGCTTAATTATTGTGTTCACGTTGATAACACTTTATTATATTTAGTACCACTGCTTACTTTTTATTGTATTCAAACTTGTAATACTGTATATTTAAGTGCTTTACTCGATTAGTAAACGATAATTAATATATATATATATATATATATATATATATATATATGCAAACAAGCCTGAATGGTCCCCAGGACTAGATACAACTGAAAACTCACACCCCAGAAGTGACTCGAACCCATACTCCCAGGAGCAAAGCAACTGGTAACTACAGGGCGCCTTAATCCGCTTGACCATCACGACCGGACATAAGGAAGTGATAGCCTGAGCTATATGAACCACTTCCCGCCGGCACCTGGATGGTTATCTTGGGCATAGCATTTTATCAAATCGCCTCATTTTTTGGGGCAAACACGTGAGGAACACAAATGCAAACAAGCCTGAATGGTCCCCAGGACTAGATACAACTGAAAACTCACACCCCAGAAGTGACCGAACCCATACTCCCAGGAGCAAAGCAAC
>WNGS01042707.1:14792345-14811516 GCA_020271785.1 Procambarus virginalis
AATATTCACCACATTAGTGACAATACTAACAAACTAGCAATACACTAGTTTGATGAGGGGAAGAACAATACTGGGGCGAGATGGCTAGCCGGTGTCTGAAAACTTATAGTCAACTTACTTAACCTATCCTACCTGAACCTAACCTATCCTATCTTAACCTAATCTACCCTACCTGAACCTAACCTACCCTACCCTACCTGAACCTAACCTAACCTACTCTACCTTAACCTAACCTACCCTACCTTAACCTAACCTACCCTACCTTAACCTAACCTACCCTACCTTAACCTAACCTACCCTACCTTAACCTAACCTATCCTATCTTAACCTAATCTACCCTACCTGAACCTAACCTATCCTACCTTAACCTACCCTACCTTAACCTAACCTATCCTACCTTAACCTAATCTACCCTACCTTAACCTACCCTACCTTAACCTAACCTAACCTACTCTACTCAACCCATTTACCTCGTGCAGACGATGAGTCCCAATAACGTGGCTCAGGACATGATGACCAGACCACACACCAAAAGATGAAGAGACGACGACGTTTCGGTCCATCCGGGACCATTATCAAGCCGTGTGGTTCGATAATGGTCCAGGACGGACCGAAACGTCGTCGTCTCTTCATGTTCTGGAGTGCGGATTCGTCATCTACTTACCTTACCCTAACCTTCATACACTACCCTATCTCTACCTACCCTAACTATATCATTAATTTACAATGCTAATCATCTTACAGAGATTTTTTTCTGTCCCACCTTCCGCTTCTTAGTGAAATTTTTCTTTCCGACAAATCTCCCAAGGGGGTACGAACGTATATTCAGTAAACGTACGAACGTATATTTACTAAAACCCAATAACTGACTACTTCCCCTCACATCAACACAAAAGGACTATCTCCCATACCAACAGAAAATGGCTACCTCTCCTGTTATTAACATAAAAGTATTACCACTCGCGAATTCAACACAAAAGGAGTGCCACTCCTCAAGTCAATATAAAAGTACTGTCACCTGACTTACAGGTCTAATAGTATTCAATAACTAAGTGACAAAGATTATGTAAGAAAGTGAAGGGTGGGACGACTGTATTTTCTTGGACTGTCGGAAAATCTTTGACATAGTACCACATAAGAGGCTGGTGCATAAGTTTGAGAAACAAGCAGGAGAAACTGGAAGGGTGTTCCAGTGCATAAAGGAATACCTAAGCAATGGGAAGCAGAGAGATACTGTGAGTGGTGAGGTCTCAGGATGGCGTGATGTCACTAGATGAGTCTGATATATGTTTTGATATACGTAAAGGATCTTCCAGAGGGTATAGACTCATTTCTGTCAATGTTTGCTGATGATGCTAAATTATGAGAAGGATTAAGACAGAGGAAGACAGCATGAGGCTACAAAATGACCTGGACAAGCTGATGGAATGGTCCAACAAATGGCTCAGAGTTGAACTCGAGGAAATGTAAAGTAATGAAGATAGGGGAAGGAAGCAGGAGACCGGATACAAGGTACCATTTGGGAGATGAAATACGTCAAGAATCTGGGTGAGAGATCGGGTAGTTGATATCACGCCAGACCTGTCCCCTACAACCCACATCAAGAGGATATCATCACTGGCATATACTAGGTTGGCCAACACAAGAACTGCCTTCAGAAACGTGTGTCAGGAATCATTTAGGACCTTAAATACCACATACGCCAGACCAATCCTGGAGTATGCAGCCCCAGCGTAAAATCCGTATCTAAACACAAGACCAAATTGGAAAAGGTTCAAAGGTATGCCACCAGACTGGTACCCGAGCTGAGCGGTACAAGCTCTGAGACTACGGGAACTGAACCTCACGTCGCTTGTGTGTGTGTGTGTGTGTGTGTGTGTGTGTGTGTGTGTGTGTGTGTGTGTGTGTGTGTGTGTGTGTGTGTGTGTGTGTGAAAAAACAGTCCTGAGCATGGTAGTTTGTGTGAACAAACGCTTAAGGGCGGTTCTTCCAAACCTGCTCCACTAAAATATATAAAATACGGGACACAAACTGGCGTCGAGGTACCTGCCGGACTAGTATATACATTTTTTTAAATACGAGGAACATTTTGGTGGGAGAGGAAGAGCCGCGCCATAAACAGCCACTAACCAGAGCTGGGATACAACCCAAACTTACCGAGCGTCCACTTAAACATTGCACAGCTGGTTATCAACACCCACCAACTACAACATTCTCAAGTAGTATGTTTACTTTTCCCAGAGCGAACGGTGGCTGGAGCACGGAGACAAGACCTGCAGCCTAGTCCACACCCGTCACAGCACACACCCGCAACAGCTCACTGGCGCCACAACACTCCTTCACCGCGGTGTTCACTCTTACCTGGGGCACTCGGCCTCCATACCCGACTACAATTACCATGAATGTTGCACTCTTTTTCACCTTTACATCCCACCCCTCCCTCTAGACTATCCTCTGCTGCCACTGCCATAGCCCGCCGCCTCTTCACTATCCTCTATTACCTTTGCCAAACCCCGCTGGTCGACCAGTCCTCTCCTAATACGACCTGTTAAAAAAAAAACTTACTACAATGCCGTAGTGCTTAAAAAAAGGTGAAGGAAAGACCCAATATATGCGTGCGTGCGTTAAAACCCAATTTTCGAATGCAAATCGGCCATCCGTTAAAAATGCAACGCATGATTACGATTTAAAACACTGTAATATTGACGTTTTCAACGCAACGGTTTGAATAGGTTAGGTGCGTTGTTTAAGTTGGTATGTTTCTGGTTAGTCAAAATAGTTGGACTTGTACAGATTGCGCGTTGTGAGGGGGAGTAGGAGGGCATACCGCCGCCCGTTGCTGCTACCCTCGCCGTCATGCGCGGAAATGCCTACCTGGGGGCTTCGAGGAAGGTCCTAGCATACTAGGAACTCACTGCCCCGCCCGGCGCAGGTCACCTCGGGTAATGAAGGTATGTCATACCTTCACTACGAACGTATGGGTCTTACGGGCTCACCATAGCCCGTGCTACTCGGAACAAGTTCCAAGTAGCTGAATCTATAACAACAACAACGAAGGTATGGACATACCAGGTATGTCCTTCCCTCGGCATAATTATGAATAATGAAGAAACAACAGAGGCAAACCCCATGACACGCGTGTGTGTGTGTGTGTGTGTGTGTGTGTGTGTGTGTGTGTGTGTGTGTGTGTGTGTGTGTGTGTGTGTGTGTGTGTGAAACGGTGAAAGAAACTGTCCATTTGTTTCCCGCCATCGCCGGGGATCGAACCCGGAACCTAGGATTACAAGTCCCAAGCTGTGGCTATCCACTCAGCCACAGGGGCCCCCCTGTGTGTCTGTCTTTCTATATGTGGGATATGCCTTTGCATCAGAATGCACGCACGTGTGTAAGCCTAAGTACATCGATATGTGTGTGAATGTGCGTATTATGTGTGTGTGTGTGCTCCTCAACATGTGCCTACAAACAAAACGACACATGACAGAGCTTGATGGTACCAGACGTTGTCAAAATACTTATGACCCCCCTAAAGCAGCCACCGTGATTGACTGCCACATTAACCCGGCAACACTGGCCGGCCAGGAGCCTCCAAGGACGAGACGCCACCCCGCACCCAACACAATGTAACTAAACTCAACTGTTGTAGCCTCATCACCACCGAATTGCCACATGATGGCCCCCTGGCAGCTCAGCCACATAATACATCAACCAGTATTCACGGCTACATTACACTACAACCAACTAGCAACTCACACAGCAAGAGTTACATGGTCTTAGTACTGGCCGACCTCTCACAGTGTTCAAGAGAGAACTCGATGAGCACCTTCAAAGGATACCTCATCAACCAGGCTGTGATATATACGTCAGGCTACAAGCAGCCGCGTCCAACAGCTTGGTTGACCAATTCAGCAACCAACAGGCCTAGTCAGAGACCGGGCCGCAGGGACGTTGATCCCAGAAATCAACGTAAGGTAACGAGTTTGAACGCATATATATGTGTGGAGTTTTCACGTGTTCTAGCGCCAGTAGCACACACACCGGTCAATATTATTACTGTAAATTGATCATATCACAACGTTCCTTATCCTTAACTTACACCCTTCTTAGCTTTGATCACTCGTGTTTGTCTGGCTGTCTTAAGGATGCTGGCAAGTCTCCCTACCATAGTTACATCACACTTTACACACACACATCAGGGCGCCCTCATGCTAAATTGGAACTCAACAGGCCCCAACAGCCTATAATTAGAGCACACAATAGCATGAAATTCAAATCTGGTCCATATTTCGCGGCATGTAATCCAAAAATTATCGATTACATATTATCATTAGTACGCTTAATGCATAGATATGTGATATTTAGTAACAAAACCTAGACAGGAAAAGAATTATGAGACCTTCAGCCTAGATTATATAAGTTTACTCTATATTATATATTATATAATATAGAGTAAACATTATATAAGTTTACTCTATACTATCTAGCTTTACAACAACTAGATAACTCCACATCCTCACTCACAGTACCAACATATAGCCTGGCATCTTCCCAGGGCGGCGCTAGGCTATATGATATCTTCAATATTGGGTCTGAAAATATGCCAAACGAAAAGAAGAAAATTTGAAAACTATACTCCATGGATATATATGGTATCTACCCCCACCCCACCCCCCCCCCTCCAGAGTAGTAATGCATCGTTATAACCCCCTGCTAGTGATATATATGTGATGTCTACACCCCAGGCTAGCGATATGTGTTATCTACACCAAGGAGTAGTAATATAACTACACCCAGAGCTAACGATATATGATGTTGACACCCCGGACTAACGATATGATCTTCCCCCCCTCCGGGCGTCAGATATAGGCCTATGTATCTGCATTCCTGGCTAGCGATATACATCTATATTCTGGCCTACCAACATATACCTAGTGCCAACAAACTGGATCAGCTCGAATTCTATACTCTTTCAATCGAAAAGGTTATAGGGACCTATAAGATATCCTATATTTTCCAAACTAATCGGAGTTACAGCCCTGCTCCTGTGCCAGGTAAGTCCACTACGGGATCACCATAGTCCGTGCTACTTGGAATGTTTTTTTTCCAAGTAGCTAAATCTAAAACAACAACAGGTTAGCCGTGTATGATCATCATTCTCTTGGCCGCTTTGGTACTGTTTAGGCAACCCTTATTTTAGCCAAAGGCAGGAAACTGTAATATAAAATGCTTATATAATATATTGACTTATGTCAACAATATTAAGTTGTTAGACAATCTAGATTGAGCCAACTCCATAAGACTAATTGAAGTTATTAAATTAGTCGCTTATTAAAAGGAAGACGGGGAAAATAAAGTGCATACTCACAGTTAACAAAGGCGTAATAAAATACAACTTTATATGTATATTATATCCCTGACCTGCTTGTATTTCTGACCTGTAGAGTATATTTCTGACCTGTAGAGTATATTTCTGACCTGTAGAGTATATTTCTGACCTGTAGAGTATATTTCTGACCTGTAGTGTATATTTCTGACCTGTAGTGTATATTTCTGACCTGTAGTGTATATTTCTGACCTGTAGTGTATATTTCTGACCTGTAGAGTATATCCCTGAAATAAGCCTTAATAAGTATGTGAGTGATAGATCCTGCTCAACATAGCGGCACTGCGTGTGTATGTTTAACTAGTGAGGTGTGGGTCCAGTGGGAGACATGACCGCCTGTAGTCGTTCCCATCAACATATGAGACTTACGGGATCACCATAGCCCGTGGTACCTGGAATGTTTTGTTCCGAGAAGCTGAATCTCAAACAACACAAGAGCAACGTTCCCATCACACACACCACACAGCACTTCCCACACTCTCTCTACCTCGCTCGCTGGATAAAGTTGGTGGGAAAATCTCGTCATGAAAACAACGTGGAGGTAAAGTTCTTATACAAGGCCGAATAATAGTTATAGTTGTCTTGTTCTTCAGGTGTTGAGAGTGTTGTAGAGAGTAGCAACACTAACACACACCCTGTCATCGTTTCTTCAAGTTTTATAACCACTACAGTATGACTTTTTGCTTTCACCGGTGTCTGCAAGATAGGTAATTGTTGGCCTCACTTGCTATAGTTAACACATAACAGACATAACTAGCACTAAGGCAATTTTGTTGGCAATACAACTAAAATGTTATAAAGGCAAAATTAGGCACCGCAGTTTTATAATAAATTAGACTTTGTCCATATGTAACAAATATTTTAATAAATAGTTATTTTTTTGTTCTAAAGTGCCTTCTTGAGCAAGCGCTCTACACACACCCTTGCCCAGCAGGAGTGTATCGGCGCCACCGCTACACACTCATCAGTTTTAACACACAAATAATCTAATTTCCTTGTATTCAATTATAAGGCCTTCGGGCTCACCATAGCCCGTGCTACTTGGAATTTTACGTTCCAGGCAACGAATCTTTAACAACAACAACAACACACCTTGTATTCACTCTAACAACGTCAACCCGCGTGAACAAGTTGTATACAATATTTTTGTTTACCAAACCACCTCACAGAATCACATGTTCGTACATGGATTGTTTCCTCACAAATGATCCATGTAAACCAAGACTTATGACCAGACGTTCGAACGCACACTAACTCTTCTCGCCACCGTCACCATAAAAGGACCGAATACAAAAAAGCACCATTGATATAAAGCAGGAGTTGAGGGGGGTAAATAGCCTCTCGGAGCCCCACCACCACCCGCCGTACACCAGGTCAGCCGCGCCACTGAGCTCCAACTCTCCAACATACCCGCCATTACCTTCAAATTTCCCGCCACCGCTCTCCATCTACCTATTTATTTCCCATTTTTTCCCGCGCTTGGAGCAGTTCCACGACCCATTGAAAGGTGTGGATGCTGGCGAGGGATATCAAGCATCTGCTGTGTGTGTTTGTGATGATATATGTATTAAGAGAGAGACAGAAAGAGCGACATGGGTCTGAGTTTGTCGGGAGTGTTTGATGGCTTGAGTCGTCCTTGCCTGTGGTGATGAGCGGGCCATCAGTCAGCTGTCAGCATTGCCCGCCGGACGCGCGACTTTCTCACTTAATATGACCATAATAATAACTTAACCCAGACTTTAGAGAGCGTTATACTCAACCAACTTGTACGTTATAACCATAAAGACATGCTCTGGCTTTCAGAGCATTTGGGATTCAGTCCCTGAGCTCATTATGTGCCTCTGTAACCCTTTCCACTATCGCAAGTAGTGATACCACCCATAGTATGGAGGTACACTACCACTCACAGGATGAGTTTGGGGATATGGAGGTACACTACCACTCACAGGATGAGTTTGGGGTACGCTACCTCCCCCCCCCCCCCCCCCAGAGTGTAATAATAAAACACAGTTGCTCTCTGATGAACTTCATTCATAAGTGTTCATGAACAAAAAACACAAATTTGACTATTGTAAAATTGTGAGAACAGGCTGCACAAAGACACAATGACCTCCCCCACCCCCTCTCCTGTGTGATGATAACAAACAAAACCAACAATGACAAACAAAAATAGCAGAATAAACAGCCTAGAGGCACTTGGTTCATAGGTTTAATTTTTTTGTAAGATTTAAAACACCTGTTGTCTACCTGTCACATGTGCTCCTGGCGTAGCCTGAGGAATTTAATACAGAATAAAATCTTCAAATTGTCTTTTTTTTTTGCATTTTTTACTTGGCTCCAATTCCTTTCTTCCGTCCCATTCGCTTGGCGCTCTTTCCCATAATTCCCTTCCCTTCCTAACATGTGTAAAACTGCCTTCTCTTTTTGTTGGCGTCGGAAATTCATATTTCAGCCAATTCCAGGACCTGGGAATAGGGAAATATATCTCCCTCACTTGTCGTTTGAAACGATTGGGCGCTTGCCACAATTGCCGCTTGCGTATAGTGTTAAAATCTAGAAATATTTGAAACCGAAATTAGAAAAATATTGCCCTCATGGAGCGTCGAACTGGGCACTAGGAGCCAGATTCACGGAGCAGTTACGCAAGCACTTACGACCTGTACATCCCTTCTTCAATCTTTGGCGGCTTTGTTTACAATTATTAAACAGTTAATGAGCTCCGAAGCACCAGGAGGCTATTTATAACAATAACAAGAGTTGATTAGGAAGTTTTCATGCTTGTAAACTGTTTAATAAATTTAACCAAGCCGTCAAAGATTGAGGAAAGTTGTACACGTTCGTAACTGCTTGCGTAACTGGTTCGTGAATCTGGCCCCATGAGACCAGGAGCAGTGCGGTACGATAACCAGTCCGTCAGTACACGCCAGGCGAGGCGTTAACAACCTCACAACAATAGAGAAACCCAACACAAAAGCCAGGGAAAAATGGTCATTTCACGCAGTGGTGATATACGATGAGAAAAGCCCCCGTGCCTCGCCTTATATATAACCCTGGTGTCCCTCACCAATTAATCAACACAACTGTGTATGTAATGCAGTATTTCTGTCAGAGGAAGCGTGTGTATAAAGTGGAATGCTTAGTGTGTATTCAGCTAAACTTCCTGGCAGAGTAGAGCATTAGCTCCCAATCCCCGCATTTCAAACTACTGCTCAATTAGTGCCATGATTCTTATTCCTTACATTTTTCGTCGTATTTTATTTTGAAGTTAATTCGTTTCTATAATCTCTTCTTGTAGTCTATTCTATGTATTCTAAAGTACACACTCTACATTAGCAAACGTTAGAGCATCAGTCAGGAACCTTAATATGGAGGCATTTTGATCCCTGTACACAGCCTACGTGAAAACAGTTCTAGAGTAGTATGTCGCCCCACCGTGGGCGACATACTACTGTAATTTGCGACATGCAATCTGAGTTCCTTACCCATGCTCAGGCCTTCCCTCCCACCCCCGCCTGCCTCTCAAGTCTCAATAACAGTCTTATGTTCGGTACTGTATCATAGGCCTTTTGGCAGTCTGTGTGTGTGTGTACTCACCTAGTTGTGCTTGCGGGGCTTGAGGTTTGACTCTTTGGTCCCGCCTCTCAACCGTCAATCAACTGATGTACAGGTTCCTGAGCCTACTGGGCTCTGTCATATCTACATTTGAAACTATGTATGGAGTCAGCCTCCACCACATCACTGCCTAGTGCATTCCAGTTACTAACTACTCTGACACTGAAAAAGTTCTTTCTAATGTCTCTGTGGCTCATTTTGGTACTCAGCTTCCACCTGTGTCTCCTTGTTCGTGTACCATCCGTGTTAAATAATCCATCCTTGTCTACCCTGTCAATTCCCTGAGAATTTTGTATGTGGTGGTCATGTCTCCTCTAGCTCTTCTGTCTTCCAGCGACGTGAGGTGCAGTTCACGTAATCTGTCCTCATAACTCATGGCTCTTAGTTCTGGAACTAGCCTATGGCTAGTCCCATCTTGTCCTCTCCAATACTTTGGCGAAACTGGCCGTACACTGAATGACAGACTTAAAGAACACAAGAGAAGTGTTAAGTCTGCAGACACTAACAATGCTCTCTTCTGCCATGTGAGGGATTCTAATCATCCCATTGATTGGTCTTCCTCCAAAATAATCTTTCCTGCCTCTACTCTTCACAGACGCCGTCTTGTAGAATCGGCTCTAATACACAATGTACCCAACATGAACTTGAGTCCTGGCTTTGTTGCTGTGGACTCTTCCCTTTCACAGTACATACTCAAATGCTCTAATCTTTCTAACAAACGTGACCTAACATAAGCCTACCCCTTCCATTTATCTTTCTTTCTCTTTCCTTTTCTTTCTCTCTTCTCCTACGCTCCCTTGCTATCCTCTTCTTTTTCCTATTACTTTTCCTTCGGTGGTTATAATGGGAGCTGCCTCGTATGGACCAATGGGCCTTCTGCAGTTCTCATTATTACTACTATTCTCTACACCTTACTTTCCTCCTCACCTCTCTCTTGCCTATTTATTACCCGTTCTCTACCTCCTCATCACAAGCGACTTGAGAATGGTCCAGGACGGACCGAAACGTCGTCGTCCCTTCAACTTCTAGTGTGTGGTCTGGTCAACATACTTCAGCCACGTTATTGTGACTCATCGCCTGCCCAATGTTTCTCGCCGGCGCCCGGGATCGAACCCGGGGCCACAGGATCACACGTCCAGAGTGCTGTCCGCTCGGCCGGCCGGCAAGTGTGTGTGGTGTGTGTGTGTGTGTGTGTGTGTGTGTGTGTGTGTGTGTGTGTGTGTGTGTGTGTGTGTGTGTGGTGTGTGTGTGTGTGGTGTGTGTGTGTGTTGTGTGTGTGTGTGTGTGTGTGTGTGTGTGTGTGTGTGTGTGTGTGTGTGCGCGTGCGTGCGTGTGTGCGCGTGCGTGTGCGCGCGTGCGTGCGTGTGCGCGCGTGCGTGCGTGTGTGACAAAAAAGTTGATTGATTGACTGACAGTTGAGAAGCGGCTGAAAGAGCCAGAGCTCCACCCCTGCAGTCACAACTAGGAGAATACAACTAGGTGAATACACACAAAGTTCCGTGCCCCGGCCAGCGCGGCCAAACACCAGGGCACTCCTCCAAGGCTGTGTATGGACACTGTCCGCTCGGCTCCTACACCAATACAACTACTGCGGACTGCGACCCTTACGACACAACCTCCTCACGACATGTAATGTTTGTTTTGTTGTAAAATATGTAAAGACAAAGCGTGACCTTGCTTTCTTCTTGATGACTGGGAGCACGGCCGTGTTTTCCTAAATGCCCGAGAGGTTTAAATAAGATATATTTTTGTAGGGGCAACGAAATTATCTTTTGCATGTACGACTTGTTCAATTGAGTTCGAATGTTGCGAGTAATATTAGTCTGTACGTCCTAAGCACGAGAAAGCATAAAAGATCAAGCCGAAGTCTGAGCCACAAACCGAATAGAGTGCTGGACTAGAATCAGCTGATCTTGTCAACAAAAGAGGCTGTCCATTCAGGCGCTCCCCCACCGCGGAGATATTGCCATAAAATAATACTTGTACAGTTCCTTACTTGTCTATTGAAGACTATAACCCTCCACCCTGCCAAAAAAGATGTAAAAATCCAATGACAAATGACAACGACAACAATCCAATGACAAACTTATTATCCAATGTGGCTAAAATTTCATCCCGCGAGCAATAACAAATCCTTATCAGTGATAATCAGATCTCAAGACCAAGGTGAAGGCTTGAAAGCACAAGTCCGGCAGCCAGGCCGGACTTTCTGCCGTAGCTGGCTTCACCATGCAGTGTGGTGGGTGCGGCAGTGGTGGTGGCGCCGCTGGTGCTGATGATAGGTAGTGGTGACTGTGGTATTCGTGGCAGTGGTGGTGAGTATGGTGGTGGTGGTATGGTGGTGGTGGCGCTGGTGGTGATGGAGGGGGTAAAGTGAAGGCAATAATAGGTGTGGCCTGAGGCGGTAGGCAGAGGCGGAGGGAGGGAGGGAAGAGAGATCTATAATGTGACGGAAAATGGCTTAGAACAGCAGGGAGGGTGACGCCATAATTTCAGTAACATGAGGACAGTTGGATAATCACTCATGGGTTACGGGAGGATGGATATTGTGTTTCTTACCATCTTACTGTAAGAGGGAACTAGCATGACTTTCGCTGTATAAAAAGCGACAATGAGATATAAACGAAAGCTAATAATACAAGCATGAGGGAAAAGTATATACATTACTCACTAGACATACAATTTATCCAACAAACGTCTATAACAATATCAACACAACGCTGCCCGCTAGGAGGACTGAGCGTATATCCTCCCAGCTGTGACAGTCTCGTGCTCAACATTTTCTGTTGTCTCTCTTCTCCATTTAAAAAAAAAACTCTACAGGTAAGAAATCTTTGATTTTCGGTTTCATCAAAATCGCAGAGGGGAGGGGAGGGGGGGGCGTCATTATGAGCCATATTTAATAAACGGAAGCAGTGTGGCGGACCCCGAGCAGCCTATGACAACAGCATACCTCTCATGTGTCATCTGCAAAAGTTGAGTGATGCTCCAAGTGTCTGGCCTCCAGCGTCCGACGGACAGTGAGACATTATTTTTCATTTATAAAATATTGAGCGTTTTGTCCAAAGTAATTTTAGTAATAGAGGATTTACAATCAAGGCTAATTAAGGCAAGTTGATGTAATTGGGATTTATTTTTGTTGCACAACTGTTCCATGTGTTGAAAGTGTCCGACCACACAGCAAGGTTGGCAACCCCCCCCCCTGAAAAGGCCTCAGCACCACCACCGACCACCACCCAGCCTGGCCACCAACACCACCACCACCCAGCCTGCCCACCACCCCACCACCACCCAGCCTTGGCCACCACCCCACCCCCACCCAGCTGGCCATCCGCCCCACCACCACCCAGCCTGGCCACCAGCACCACCACCACCCAGCCTGTGCCACCACCACCAACCCACCACCCAGCCTGGGCCATCAGCCCACCACCACCCAGCCTGGCCACCCACCCACCACCAGCTCTGGCCACCACCACCCACCCGAGGCCTGGCCACCACCACCCAGCCGGGCCACCGACCACCCAAGGCTGCTGCCACCAGCACCACAACCACCCAGCCCTGGCCACCCACCACCACCAAAACCCAGCCTGGCACACGCACCACCACCACCCCAGCCTGGCCCACCACCACCACCCCCACCCCAGCCTGGCCACCACCACCACCCCCACCCAGCCTGGCCCATCAGCACCACCCATCCACCCAGCCTGGCCATCAGCACCACCACCACCCAGCCTGGCCATCCCACACACCCAACCCCAGCCCTGCCACCCAGCACCACCACCACCCAGCCTTGGCCACCACCACCACCCCCCCCAGCCTGGCCACCCACCACCACACACCACCCAGCCTGGCCATTCAGCACCACCCCCACCCACCAGTGCCTGGCATCAGAGCCACCACCAGCGCCAGCCTGGCCACCACCACCACCCAGCCTGGCCACCACCCACCACCCAGCCTTGTGCCACACCACCCAGGGGCCCCTGGCCACACCCCCAGCCTGGCCACCCCCCACCAGCCTGCCACCACCACCCAGCCTGGCCACCAGCACCCCAACCACCCAGCCTGGCCACCCCACCACCAACACCCAGCCTGGCCACCAGCACCATCAACCACCCAGCCTGGCGCCACCACCACCACCCAGCCTGGCCATCCACCACAACCCAGCCTGGCCACCACCACCACCACCCACCCAGCCCTGGCCACCAGCACCACCACCACCCAGCCTGGCCATCAGGCACCACCACACACCAGTCCTGGCACCACCACCACCCAGCCTGGCCACCACACAGCACCACCCACGCCTGGCCACCACCGCACCAAACCACCACCAGCAGTGGCCACCACCACCACCCACCACCCAGCCTGGCCACCAGCACCACCACCACCCAGCCTGACCACCACACCACAACCACCCAGCCTGGGCCACCAGCCCACCACCACCCAGGCCTGGCCACCAGCACCCACCCACCACCACCCAGCCTGGCCACCAGCACCATCACCACCCAGCCTGGCCACCAGCACCACCACACCCAGCCTGTGCACCAGCACCACCACCACCCCAGCCTGGCCCACCAGCACCACCACCACCACCCAGCCGCTGGCTACCAGCACCACCACCACCACCCAGCCTGGCCACGGCACCACCACCACCCAGCCTGGCAACCAGCCCCACCACCACCCAGCCTGGCCACCAGCACCACCACCCACCACCCAGCCCTGTCCCACCAGCACCACCACTCCCCATCCTGACCTACCAACACCCACCCAGCCGGGCCACCCGCACAACCTCACCCAGCCTGGGCCACCAGCACCACCACCCAGGCCTGGCCACCAGCACAACCATCACCCAGCCTGGCCCACCCATAGGAGCACCACCACCCAGCCTGGCCACCCACACCCCCAGCCTGACCACCCCCACCACCACCCAGGTCTGAGCACAATTAGCACCACCCCCACCCAGCCTGGCCACACAGCAACCACCCCACCACCCGGCCTGCCAGCCACCAGCAACCACCCACCCTGCCTGGCCACCAGCACCACCACCAACCCAGCCTGACCACCAGCACCACCACCCCGCCTGACCACCAGCACCCTACCACCCTGCCTGGCCACCAGCACCACCACCACCCAGCCTTGACCACCAACCACACCACCAGCCTACCACCAGCCCCACCACCCAGCCTGGCCACCAGCACCACCACCCTGCCTGGCCACCAGCACCACCACCACCCAGCCTGGCCACCAGCACCACCACCTGCCCTGCACCAGCACCACCACCACCAGCCTGGCCACCAGCACCACCACCTGCCTGGCCACCAGCACACCACCACCCAGCCTGGCACAGCACCCCACCACCACCTACCACAGCCCACACCACCCAGCCTGGCCACCCCCACCACCCAGCCTGGCCACCACCACCCACCACCAGCCTGGCCACCACCACCACCCAGCCTGGCACCACACCACCACTCAGCCTGGCCCCACCACCACCACCACCCAGCCTGACCACAGCACCACCACCACCATCCAGCATGACCACCAGCACCACACGACCCAGCCTGGCCACCACCACCACCCAGCCTGGCCACCCACCACCCGCCTGGCCACCACCACCACCCAGCCTGGCCACCACCACCACCCCAGCCTGGCCACCACCACCACCCGCCTGGCCACCACCACCACCACCACCACCACCCAACTGGCCACCACCACACCACCACCACCCAGCCTGGCCACCAGCACACCACCACCACCACCACCCAGCCTGGCCACCAGCACCACCACCACCACCCGCCTGGCTACCAGCACCACCACCACCACCCAGCCTGGCCACGAGCACCACCACCACCCAGCCTGGCAACCAGCACCACCACCACCCAGCCTGGCCACCAGCACCACCACCACCACCCGCCTGGCCACCAGCACCACACTACCCATCGACCACCACCCACCCAGCCTGGCCACCAGCACAACCATCACCCAGCCTGGCCACCAGCACACACCACCCAGCCTGGCACCAGCAAACCATCACCCAGCCTGGCCACCAGCACCACCACCCAGCCTGGCCACCACCACCAACCAGCCTGACCACCACCACCACCACCCAGGCTTGCCATTAGCACCACCACCACCCAGCCTGGCCACCAGCACCACCACCACCCAGCCTGGCCACCAGCACCACCACCCTGCCTGGCCACCAGCACCACCACCACCCAGCCTGACCACCAGCACCACCACCCAGCCTGACCACCAGCACCACCACCCTGCCTGGCCACCAGCACCACACCACCCAGCCTGACCACCTACCTACCACCACCCCCCAGCCTGACCACCAGCACCACCACCCAGCCTGGCCACCAGCACCACCACCCTCCTGGCCACCAGCACCACCACCACCCAGCCTGGCCACCAGCACCACCACCCTGCCCTGCCACCAGCACCACCACCACACCCAGCCTGGCCACCAGCACCAACCACCCTGCCTGGCCACCAGCACCACCACCACCCGCCTGGCCAGCCAGCACCACCACCACCCAGCCTGACCACAGCACCACCACCACCCAGCCTGGCCACCACACCACCCAGCCTGGCCACCACCACCACCACCACCCAGCCTGGCCACCACCACCACCCAGCCTGGCCACCACCACCACCACTCAGCCTGGCCACCACACCACCACCACCCAGCCTGACCACCAGCACCACCACCACCATCCAGCCTGACCACCAGCACCACCACGACCCAGCCTGGCCACCACCACCACCCAGCCTGGCCACCACCACCCGCCTGGCCACCACACCACCCAGGCCTGGCCACCACCACCACCAGCCTGGCCACCACCACCACCACCACCACCACCCAACCTGGCCACCACCACCACCACCACCACCCAGCCTGGCCACCAGCACCACCACCACCACCACCACCCAGCCTGGCCACAGCACCACCACCACCAGCCTGACCACCAGCACCACCACCACCCAGCCTAGCCACCAGCACCACCACCACCACACCAACCTGGCCACTTCACCTCCACCACCCAGCCTGCCACCAGCACCACCACCACCCAGCCTGGCCACCAGCACCACCACCACCACCCAGCCTGGCCACCAGCACCACACCACCAACCACCACCACCCAGCCTGGCCACCAGCACCACCACCACCCCAGCCTGACCACCGCACCACCACCACCCAGCCTGGCCACCACCACCACCCAGCTGGCCACCACCACCACCCAGCCTAGCTACCAGCACCACCACCCAGCCTGGCCACTAGCACACCACCCACACAGCCTGGCCACCACCACCAACCACCACCCAGCCTGACCACACGCACCACCCAATCACCCAGCCTGGCCACCAGCACCACCACCATCAGCCTGACCACCAGCACCACACCACCACCCAGCCTGGCACCACCACCACCACCACCACCCAGCCTGGCCACCACCACCACCCAGCCTGGCCACCACCACCACCCAGCCTGGCCTACCACCACCACACCCAGCCTGGCCACCACACCAACCCAGCCTGGCCACCACCCACCACCAGCGTGGCCACCACCACACCCAGCCTGGCCAACACCACCCAGCCTGGCCACCACCAGCGCCAGCCTGGCCACCACCACCACCCAGCCTGGCCACCACCACCACCCAGCCTGGCCACCACCACACCAGCCTGGCCACCACCACCACCCAGCCTGGCCACCACCACCACCCAGCCTGCCACCACCACCACCCAGCCTGGCCACCACCACCACCCAGCCTGGCCACCCACCACCACCAGCCTGGCCACCACCACCACCCAGCCTGGCCACCACCACCACCACCACCACCCAGCCTGGCCACCACCACCAACCACCCCCAGCCTGACCACCACCACCACCACCACCACCACCCAGCCTGACCACCACCACCACCACCACCACACCCAGCCTGACCACCACCACCACCACCCCCACCACCCAGACTGACCACCACCACCACCCAGCCTGACCACCACCACCACCCAGCCTGACCACCACCACCACCCAGCCTGACCACCACCACCACACCACCCAACCTGGCCACCAGCACCACCACCGCCCAGCCTGACCACCAGCACCACCACCACCCAGACTGGCCACCACCACCAACCACCACCCAGCCTGGCCACCACCACCACCCAGCCTGGCACCAACCACCACCACCACCCGCCTGACCACCATGCACCACCACCTCCCAGCCTGGCCACCAGGCACCACCACCACCCAGCCTGAGCCCCCAGCACCACCACCACCCAGACTGTGCTACCACCTCCACCACCACCACCACCACCCCCCAGACTGGCCACCACCACCACCACCACCACCCAGCCTGGCCACCAGCACCACCATCACCAGACTGGCCACCACCACCACCACCACCCAGCCTGGCCACCAGCACCACCATCACCCAGACTGGCCACCACCACTACCACCCCCCAGACTGGCCACCACCACCACCACCACCCAGACTGGCCACCACCACCACCACCCAGCTGGCCACCACCACCACCCAGACTGGCCACCACCACCACCACCACCCAGCCTGGCCCCCACCACCACCACCACCCAGCCTGACCACGTGACCTCGCTCTACCAGCCAACAACCCACCTCAGGGCCAAAAGGCACAGTTTAATGACTGCCATAACATAGTTTTTTGCAGTGGAACAACACAATGGAATCGAGGCGCGAAGGCGGTGAATCGAACCCATTTCAATTTTTATAAATAATATGTGTCTGGTGGAGTGGGAAGGGCTGATAAAAATAAAGAGTGGTTGGGGAGAAGATTACGAGAGGAAGGGAGGGAAAGGTGGGAGGGGAAGAGGGGTGAGGTGATCGGTGGAGATGGGGATGGGGGTTAGTGGAGATGGGAGGGGGTTAGTGGAGATGGGAGGGGGTTAGTGGGGATGGGAGGGCGTTAGTGGGGGATGGGAGGGATGAGGAGAGGAGGGACCGAACACAGGAGAGGGAAAGGCAAGGGAAGGGTAGAGGGAGAAAGGAAAGAATCATCCTGAGAAAGAAGAGAGAGGGAAGGAGCTGTAAAGAATGGGAAGGAGGTATACAAGGAAGAAGGGAGTGGGGGGGGGGGTAGGTTAAAAAAAACAAATATATACGAATCCATAACCAGGATCCGTCAAGCCTTTGCATATCCACTTACGAAACATCTACATCTTTCCAAGATCATGGCGGCTATATTTACATTTATTAAACAGTGTACGCTCTTCAAAATTTCACAACCTAAAGTTATTATTGTTATAAACAACCAGGTAGTGTTTTGGAGCTCACCACTGTTTAATAAAGATAAACATGAAGAAAAACAAAGTCGATAAGATTGAAGAGAGATGCACAGGTTTCGTAAGTGGGTTGCATAAATACCTGATGACTCCTGGCCCAAATAAGAATTGGGCATTCAGTTTACAAGTTCCAATGAATAAAAACCATGGCATCAGTGGTGGAAGAACAGGGGAGTCTACACCATAAAGGCAGGACAACTGCAGGGCTCGGAGTGGAAGAGATTTGGGAGTGGATGGATATAAGCCCCAACACTTACACCGGAGACACATATAAACGCAGTACCATCGGCAGCATGTGAGACGCTGTTAAATATTAGAACATTGCTTAGAAACCTTAACAAGGCTCTGTCAAGGAAATCTACACAGCTTTTGTTAGACCAATGCTGGAATGTCTGGAATCAGCACCTTGTGAAGCATAAAATCTAATTTAAAAAGTACAAATGTTTGCAACACGATTAGCGCCTGAGCTAAGATGGTCAAGTTATGGGAATATCACAAGAGAACTGAACCTCACAAGCCTGGAGGACAGAAGTAACACAGGGAATATGATCACAACATACAAGATATTGAGGGGAATATAGGCAAGGAAGACGAGGACAACCTCTTTCCAATTGACAATATAGGACAAGAGGAGACAAATAGAAGATATAAACTCAAAATAAATCGAAGAAATGACAGGAAATACTTGTAGCCTTGTACGGGTGGTCAACAAGTGGAATACACTGAAAGAAGTAGTTATGGAAGCCACCTCCAGCCACAACTTTAGAGCAAGATTCGACAAGGGATTCGGGCGTCAGAATAGTTAATCTGTAAAGCAACAATTACAAGAAGGGTATTGAGACAGATCTCACTGCCCCATTA
>WNGS01042707.1:14857421-14870937 GCA_020271785.1 Procambarus virginalis
TTCCCAAACCTCATTTTCTGGCATCCACCCTCACCCTCCCCCCCCTCTCTTCTCCCTCACCTGTGCTCTCTTCCCTCACCTGCACCAAACACTGCTCGTACCTACTCTTCCCCTCAATGTATATTCTAACCACTTTTATTCTCTGCCATTATTCCCTCTTCCAACCTCACCCCCTTCACCTCAACTCCAAGCTCACTGCTAGCTGAAGCTCACTGCTAATTCAAGCTCACTGCTAGTCCACGCTCACTGCTAACTGAAGCTCACTGCTAGTCCAATCTCACTGTTAGTCCAAGCTCACTGTTAGTCCATCTCACTGTTAGTCCAAGCTCACTGTTAGTCCAAGCTCACTGTTAGTCCAAGCTCACTGCTAGTCCAATCTCACTGCTAGTCCAAGCTCACTGCTAGTCCAATCTCACTGTTAGTCCAAGCTCACTGCTAGTCCAATCTCACTGCTAGTCCAAGCTCACTGCTAGTCCAATCTCACTGCTAGTCCAGCTCACTGCTAGCCAAGCTCACTGCTAGTCCAAGCTCACTGCTAGTCCAATCTCACTCTTAGCCCAAGCTCACTGCTAGTCCAAGTTCACTGCCAGCCCAAGCTCACTGTTAGTCCAAGCTCACTGTCAGCCCAAGCTCACTGTTAGTCCAAGTTCACTGCCAGCCCAAGCTCACTGTTAGTCCAAGCTCACTGTTAGTCCAAGCTCACTGCTAGTCCAATCTCACTGTTAGTCTAAGCTCACTGTCAGTCCAAGCTCACTGCTAGTCCAAGCTCACTGTTAGCCCAAGCTCACTGCTAGTCCAAGCTCACTGCTAGTCCAATCTCACTGTTAGTCCAAGCTCACTGCTAGTCCAATCTCACTGTTAGTCCAAGCTCACTGTTAGTCCAAGCTCACTGTTAGTCCAAGCTCACTGCTAGTCCAATCTCAGCTAGTCCAAGCTCACTGCTAGTCCAATCTCACTGTTAGTCCAAGCTCACTGCTAGTCCAATCTCACTGCTAGTCCAAGCTCACTGCTAGTCCAATCTCACTGCTAGTCCAAGCTCACTGCTAATCCAAGCTCACTGCTAGTCCAAGCTCACTGCTAGTCCAATCTCACTCTTAGCCCAAGCTCACTGCTAGTCCAAGTTCACTGCCAGCCCAGCTCACTGTTTAGTCCAAGCTCACTGTCAGCCCAAGCTCACTGTTAGTCCAAGTTCACTGCCAGCCAAGCTCACTGTTAGTCCAAGCTCACTGTTAGTCCAAGCTCACTGCTATCCAATCTCACTGTTAGTCTAAGCTCACTGTCAGTCCAAGCTCACTGCTAGTCCAAGCTCACTGTTAGCCCAAGCTCACTGCTAGTCCAGCTCACTGCTAGTCCAAGCTCACTGCTAGTCCAAGATCACTGTTAGCCCAAGCTCACTGTTAGCCCAAGCTCACTGTCAGTCCAAGCTCACTGCTAGTTCAAGCTCATGTTAGCCAATTCACTGTCAGTCCAAGCTCACTGTTAGCCCAAGCTCACTGTTAGCCCAAGCTCACTGCTAGTTCAAGCTCACTGTTAGCCCAAGCTCACTGTCAGTCCAAGCTCATTGTCAGTCCAAGCTCACTGCTAGTTCAAGCTCACTGTTAGCCCAAGCTCACTGTCAGCCAAGCTCACTGCTAGTTCAAGCTTACTGTTAGCCCAAGCTCACTGTCAGTCCAAGCTCACAGCCAGTCCAAGCTCACTGTTAGCCCAAGCTCAATGCTAGTCCAAGCTCACTGTCAGTCCAAGCTCACTGCTAGTTAAAGCTCACTGTTAGCCCAAGCTCACTGTCAGTCCAAGCTCACTGCTAGTCCAAGCTCACTGTTAGCCCAAGCTCACCGTCAGTCCATGCTCACTGCTAGTCCAAGCTCACTGTTAGCCCAAGCTCACTGTCAGTCCAAGCTCACTGCCAGTCCAAGCTCACTGCTAGTTCAAGCTCACTGCTAGCCCAAGCTCACTGTCAGTCCAAGCTCACTGTCAGTCCAAGCTCACTGCTAGTCCAAGCTCACTGTTAGCCCAAGCTCACCGTCAGTCCATGCTCACTGCTAGTTCAAGCTCACTGCTAGTCCAAGCTCACTGTTAGCCCAAGCTCACTGTCAGTCCAAGCTCACTGCCAGTCCAAGCTCACTGCCAGTCCAAGCTCACTGCTAGTTAAAGCTCACTGTTAGCCCAAGCTCACTGTCAGTCCAAGCTCACTGTAGTCCAAGCTCACTGCTAGTCCAAGCTCACTGTTAGCCCAAGCTCACCGTCAGTCCATGCTCACTGCTAGTTCAAGCTCACTACTAATCCAAGCTCACTGTTAGCCCAAGCTCACTGTCAGTCCAAGCTCACTGCCAGTCCAAGCTCACTGCTAGTTCAAGCTCACTGCTAGCCCAAGCTCACTGTCAGTCCAAGCTCACTGTCAGTCCAAGCTCACTGTCAGTCCATGCTCACTGCTAGTCCAAGCTCACTGCTAGCTCAAGGTCACTGCCAGCCCAAGCTCACTGTCAGTCCAAGCTCACTGCTAGCCAAAGCTCACTGCCAGCCCAAGCTCACTGCCAGTCCAAGCTCACTGCTAGCCAAAGCTCACTGCCAGCCCAAGCTCACTGCTAGCCAAAGCTCACTGCTAGCCCAAGCTCACTGTCAGCCCAAGCTCACTGCCAGCCCAAGCTCACTGCTAGCCAAAGCTCACTGCTAGCCAAAGCTCACTGCCAGCCCAAGCTCTGCTAGCCAAAGCTCACTGCTAGCCCATGCTCACTGCTACCCAAGCTCACTGCTAGCTCAAGCTCACTGATAGCTCAAGCTCACTGCTAGCCAAAGCTCACTGCTAGCTCAAGCTTACTGCTAGCCAAAGCTCACTGCTAGCCCAAGCTCACTGCCAGCCCAAGCTCACTGCTAGCCAAAGCTCACTGCCAGCCAAAGCTCACTGCTAGCCCAAGCTCACTGCTAGCTCAAGCTCACTGCTAGCTCAAGCTCACTGCTAGTCCAAGCTCACTGCTAGCTCAAGCTCACTGCTAGTCCAAGCTCACTGCTAGCTCAAGCTCACTGCCAGCCCAAGCTCACTGCTAGTCCAAGCTCACTGCTAGCACAAGCTCACTGCTAGCCCAAGCTCACGGTTAGCCCAAGCTCACAGCTAGTCCAAGCTCACTGCTAGCCCAAGCTCACTGTTAGACCAAGCTCACTGCTAGCTCAAGCTTACTGCTAGCTCAAGCTCACTGCCAGCCTAAGCTCACTGCTAGCCAAAGCTCACTGCCAGCCCAAGCTCACTGCTAGCTCAAGCTCACTGCTAGCTCAAGCTCACTGCTAGTCCAAGCTCACTGCTAGCTCAAGCTCACTGCTAGTCCAAGCTCACTGCTAGCTCAAGCTCACTGCCAGCCAAGCTCACTGCTAGTCCAAGCCCACTGCTAGTCCAAGCTCACTGTTATCCCAAGCTCACTGCTAGTCCAAGCTCACTGCTAGTCCAAGCTCACTGTTAGCCCAAGCTCACTGCTAGCTCAAGCTCACAGCTAGTCCAAGCTCACTGCTAGCCCAAGCTCACTGTTAGCCCAAGCTCACTGCTAGCTCAAGCTCACTGCTAGTCCAAGCTCACTGCTAGTCCAAGCTCACTGTTAGCCAAGCTCACTGCTAGTTCAAGCTCACTGCTAGTCCAAGCTCACTGCTAGTCCAAGCTCACTGTTAGCCCAAGCTCACTGCTAGCTCAAGCACTGCTAGCCCAAGCTCACTGCAGCCCAAGCTCACTGTTAGCCCAAGCTCACTGCTAGCCCAAGCTCACTGTTAGTCCAAGCTCACTGCTAGCCCAAGCTCACTGTCAGTCCAAGCTCACTGTCAGTAAGCTCACTGTCAGTCCAAGCTCACTGTCAGTCAATGCTCACTGCTAGTCCAAGCTCACTGCTAGCTCAAGCTCACTGCGAGCCCAAGCTCACTGTCAGTCCAAGCTCACTACTAGCCAAAGCTCACTGCCAGCCCAAGCTCACTGCCAGTCCAAGCTCACTGTAGCCAAAGCTCACTGCCAGCCCAAGCTCACTGCTAGCCAAAGCTCACTGCTAGCCAAACTCACTGCAGCCAAAGCTCACTGCCAACCCAAGCTCACTGCTAGCCAAAGCTCACTGCTAGCCCAGCTCACTGCTAGCCCAAGCTCACTGCCAGCCAAGCTCACTGCTAGCTCAAGCTCACTGCTAGCTCAAGCTCACTGCTAGCCAAGCTCACTGCAGCCCAAGCTCACTGCCAGCCAAAGCTCACTGCTAGCCAAAGCTCACTGCCTGCCAAGCTCACTGCTAGCTCAAGCTCACTGCTAGTCCAAGCTCACTGCTAGCTCAAGCTCACTGCTAGCTCAAGCTCACTGCCAGCCCAAGCTCACTGCTAGTCCAGCTCACTGCTAGACAAGCTCACTGCTAGACCAAGCTCACTGTTAGCCCAAGCTCACAGCTAGTCCAAGCTCACTGCTAGCCCAAGCTCACTGTTAGCCCAAGCTCACTGCTAGCTCAAGCTCACTGCTAGCTCAAGCTCACTGCCAGCCCAAGCTCACTGCTAGCCAAAGCTCACTGCCAGCCCAAGCTCACTGCTAGCTCAAGCTCACTGCTAGCTCAAGCTCACTGCTAGTCCAAGCTCACTGCTAGCCAAGCTCACTGCTAGTCCAAGCGCACTGCTAGTCCAAGCTCACTGTTAGACCAAGCTCACTGCTAGTTCAAGCTCACTGCTAGTCCAAGCTCACTGCTAGTCCAAGCTCACTGTTAGCAAGCTCACTGCTAGTTCAAGCTCACTGCTAGTCCAAGCTCACTGCTAGTCCAAGCTCACTGTTAGCCCAAGCTCACTGCTAGCTCAAGCTCACTGCTAGTCCAAGCTCACTGCTAGTCCAAGCTCACTGCTAGCCCAAGCTCATTGCTGGCCCAAGCTCATTGCTGGCCCAAGCTCACTGCTGGTCCAAGCTCACTGCTGGCCCAAGCTCACTGCTGGCCCAAGCTCACTGCTGGCCCAAGCTCACTGCTGGCCCAGCTCACTGCTGGCCCAAGCTCACTGCTGGCCCAAGCTCACTGCTAGTCCAAGCTCACTGCTAGCCCAAGCTCTCATGCTGGGCCAAGCTCACTGCTGGCCCAAGCTCACTGCTAGTCCAAGCTCACTGCTAGCCCAAGCTCATTGCTGGCCCAAGCTCACTGCTGCCAAGCTCACTGCTAGTCCAAGCTCACTGCTAGCCCAGCTCATTGCTGGCCAAGCTCACTGCTAGTCCAAGCTCACTGCGTCCAAGCTCACTGCTAGTCAAGCTCACTGCTGCCCAAGCTCACTGCTAGTCCAAGCTCACTGCTAGCCCAAGCTCATTGCTGGCCCAAGCTCACTGCTAGTCCAAGCTCACTGCTAGTCCAAGCTCACTGCTAGCCAAGCTCACTGCTGGCCCAAGCTCACTGCTAGTCCAAGCTCACTGCTAGCCCAAGCTCACTGCTGGCCCAAGCTCACTGCTAGTCCAAGCTCACTGCTAGCCCAAGCTCACTGCTGGCCAAGCTCACTGCTAGTCCAAGCTCACTGCTAGCCCAAGCTCACTGCTGGCCCAAGCTCACTGCTAGTCCAAGCTCACTGCTAGCCCAAGCTCACTGCTGGCCCAAGCTCACTGCTAGTCCAAGCTCACTGCTAGCCAAGCTCACTGCTGGCCCAAGCTCACTGCTGGCCCAAGCTCACTGCTGGCCCAAGCTCACTGCTAGTCCAAGCTCACTGCTAGCCCAAGCTCACTGCTGGCCCAAGCTCACTGCTGGCCAAGCTCAACCCCGGTTGCCTGCTTTTCTGGTTACCCCAATATTACCATCTACCCAAACTTTCCTTTAATTTCCCTCACCACCCCCCTCCCCCCCCCCGTTCCCCTTCCCATGCACCCTCCTCCCAAACCGTGGCAACCCCTCGTTCAATTTGTTCAACTAATTCCAGCAGACTAATTCCCGGCAGAATTGCAGAGCGGAGCTATGGTTGAGTTTTGCTGCCGTGCCCGATTCAGCCCCGAGGAAAGTAGCCAGGCTTTTTCTATGGGAAAGTTACGCCTTCTACCTTTCATCCACTACGGGCTCACCATAGCCCGTGCTACTTGAACTTCTTGTTCCAGGTAGCGAATCTTTAACAACAACAAACAACTACCTTTCACTAGTGTGTTTGGATTCACTGTATTTTGGTGTCTAAGGTTATGTTTGATAGATGTTATTGTAATACAAATGATATTAAATTTTCTCAAGAAATAGCCTAGCTTCAGATTCATTTTTAATTTAAATTTATTGAGAAGGTCCTATATATTTGTTTGTGCGGGCTGATGTTCAATACAAGAAGTTTTGCTTTCAACAACTGGTGGAGGCAGACTCCATGCTCAGTTTCAAATGATTGACAGTTGAGAGGCGGGATCAAAGAGCCAGAGCTCAACCCCCGCAAGCATAACTAGGTGAGTATACACACACACATAAGAAAAACGCGGGAAACTGAAACATTACATTAAATATTGTTGGGAGGTTTGGAAAGCAGCCCGCCTCACAAGTCGAGCCTGGCCTCGGGCCGGGCTTGGGAGTAGAAGAACTCCCAGAACCCATCAACCAGGTATCAACCAGGTATCAACCAGCTGATACTTGAGCCTTAAATACAAGAAATCTAGTGAAACTTCAGTGAAATTTCAGTGAAACACTGAAATCTATACGTGTACCTGCAGGCGAGTGTAGATTTCTGTGTTCAAATCTTCCTGTGTTATGTATTATTAAATCATAATACAGTGTATATTTTCTAAGCAAAGTTTACTTAGATTAAATAGCACCGAACATGTAATCAGTCTTCTCTTTATCGAACTAAAATGTCAGCACCACTTTTTGTTATTAACACCTAAACTAGAATATATTAAATTTAAAATAAATCAAATATCACATCAGGCGAAGTGTAGACATTATGTGTTTATATTATTTTAATGTTTACTATACATTAATATATATATATTATTTAACAAAATAAATTAATATATCATTAATTAAACAACTAAATTAACCAAGGCGCTTTAATGCCCATAAATATTTCGCTTAAAAACGAAAATTAATTCCAGGTCGTATAACGACGTCATCCAATAGCCGGTATAATTTAGCAGCGCGCTTCATAACACTGATTTAACGAGCTTGTTCTAAGGGGAAACTAACTTCATAACTGTGCTCGTGTGATGGTTCATAAAGGCGACAGACTATGCGCTTCCCTTGTATAATCACACCCTCGAAATTGATCCCAGTTAGTAGTGACTTCCGATGGCTTTTAATAGTTAATAAGTTATGATGCAATGTTGTCCCCTCCCTGCTGCTGCGCAACGACAGTCCTGGCCACGGTAACTAGGCCACATTGTGTAGCTTCTACCATATATATTTTCCCGAAAGGAAACTTGTACACTATGTATTTTTATGTATACATGTACATAGAGGGTACCAACACTACCTCCATGCTCAGGTGCGTGCGAGGCTACACGAATGGTCTCACGTGCGGGTAATACACACTAACAATGACACTATATTCTCACTGGATATATAAAAACACGTATCACAAGCTTTCTGATTACCACTTACGGGTTATTCATGCCGTGCCACCTCTTGGTGCCTTAATGTTCATCAATCACTCCATGATGGAGACATGTTGCCAGCCGCGGCTCGGAGTCAAATGACACTACCTTCTGCAACAACAATAACATAAGTTACATATATGTCGAACCCAAATGGTTGAGCAAGACCAGGGAGAAGGATGGTAGCAACGTACTCGCCACGCGTTAAGCTGCCAATAAACTCGACCCTCGGGGCAAATTAATAAAACATTACTTCACGGTATATGCAGCCAGGCAATACTACAGTGAGAACACGCGTTCATTATTCACTCCTGGGGATGCTATACGACTTTACACACAGAAATCACAATAGCGTGATGGTCAAATGAACGAATCCACAAGGGCCGTGATGAGGGTTCGAACCTACGTCCGAGAGGATCCCAGACGCGCCTTAATCGACTGTGCCACGACACGGTCAAAAGAATACGACTGGGCATCGCTGCAGTAGGGCTTGCCAACATGTAGTGACCCACAAACGTGAGCATTAAGAATTAACCAGAAGAATCAGGCACTACATACACGATGAATGAGGCATCGAAGAACTATCCAGGTTCAATGGCAGAGTTGTGAGTGGTGAGTGAGGTTGACTGGCGTCAAATCTCAACTGAGATCAGAACGCAAACCAATGACATGGTTGAAAAAACTCTTAGGCTACCGCCCGAAATTTCACTTAAACAGAAAGTGTAGCAACAAAAGTGTGGCGGCCTAAGGCACTGGCCGNAGTGTGATCAGTGTCTAAAGCTCTATCAAGATGGTGGTCTTCCTTAATGTTTTTCTGTATACATCTATCACCGGTATCCTGACTGCTCGTTAGAGTGGAGGACGAAAGAGAATTCTTATGGAAACGCAATGACTGTGAAACATCACACTTGGATGAGAGTTCATCACGCCAAGGTGGAGGCCCAGCACCTGGCTGCTCTGGACTCACACAAACTTCCACATCATGTTCAACTGTGTTTCCTTTGGCGTGTTTCACCTCTTCTTCAACACCGAAAATATTCTCTTGGGAATCTTTAGCTGGAATCTCCGCTATTATCCTTTTCTTGCCCAAAATAATACTGCCTCTGTGATCATCTGCTGTTCCCGGAATCTTCACTTGAGAGCATCTGGTTTCTCCCAGTAGATTATCGAGGCTCTCGCGACAGTCACGGTATAAGGCCTTGTTGTCCAGCGTCGAGTGCCTGATAGCCTCCTGGAAGGAATAGGAACACGGGCCATCTTCAATAATGGTTTCCAAGGATGTCGGTCTGGAGGAGGGGAACCGGGGCGGTGGTGGTGGCTTCTCCTGCAACCTGTCAAAGCTGCGGCAGGAGTCGTCGTCGTCGTCGCCAGGATCACAAGCGCCAGACACCAGCACAAAGGCCACCAGCTTCTCGTCTTCTGTCATCCAACTTTGTGTTACTTTAACGTCCTCGTCCGCTACTTTTTGCTCTTCTTTCTTTGCTCCTGTGACTGTTTTAGATATTTTTAATGTCTTTCCTTTTATAATACGGTCTTGGGACACAACTTCGTCACTAGTTCTATCTTTGTATGTAAGCTTCCCGCTTTGGACATTCCCATCCGTTATTCCTGTTTCGTTTCTTTCTATCTTCTGTTTTCTTTCTCTTTTTTCTACGGTAGACTTTCTCATTTGAATTCTTGTAAGTTTTTGTTTGTATTCGGTGTCAAGACTTCCGCCTCTGTGGTTGGCCGTGTCCTCATCCTCCCTCGTTTTCTGTTTCTCTATAATGAGCCCCATTTTCTTTTTTGAACTTACCCTCGTTCTCATATATAATGAATATCTGCTTTATTTTCCACTTACACATCTCCTATGTACAGGCTGATATCTGAGACCTTTAAGACTATTCTCACAAATCATCACTGAATATCTAATCACATTATTCAGAATGAATTATATCATAGATAACTATAATTTTCAAGTAACTGTATTGTTTAGAACATTGTTTTGGTCGAGTTTTAATTTCCCAACACATTTTATCAGCTGTTTTGATTTTGTTCTTTCACTCCCGTCTTGTAGTGAACAGAAGACGGTCAAGCCCAACTCTACACACATATCTCACTCGGGTCGTCTCCCTCACAACCGTTTCTTTGTCCTGCTGAAAAAATCATAATATATCAATAATAAATAGCTGTAAACAATACCCAAAAAGGTGACACTTGTCTTACTGAAGAACACAAGGTTAAAACTTAAAATTCAGAAAAATCTCAAGGATGGTAAACACATTCAGAAAAGAAGTTATAATTATTTACGAAGTTGTGGTTCCTCTACAGTGTGGGTCTTCAATTTCAACACATCCTCCTGTTTAGATAGTATTTTGTGTAACTATATGCATCATATCATAGTACAAACATTGATATACTAAAGAATTTTGTACTATTTATTCACTTTATAGTCCGAAATAAGATAAAATTAAAAAAACAAACTTAAATATTCCTAGGCCTAGTATAGCACACATACGTACTATATTAGGCATCAGATAACGTGTATTAGGCCTAGGAAGGTTAGGTTAGGTTAGCTTAGTTTGTCTTTGAAACATACATAGAAAATATTTTCCGGTCTGTCCAAATTCAATATCGATTTCTACTTTCTAATAGCGTTTTAAGTCGGCATATGTACTATGGTCGTCATCGTTACTATAAGTACTCCCAAGACAGGAGGATTGGCTGTATATTTTGACGTTCTAAATCCCACAGAACTGATGCTCTAATTGGGACATTATTATGAGGATATTATTGTTAAATTCAACTACAATTTGACTCAATTCATGTTCCCATAATCAAGTCTTTAACTGATAGTGAAAACATTAACAAATATTTTTGTATTTGTTTATAATACTAAACTGAAGCCGAGTTTGATGCTATTTAACTAATATTCTATCAACCGAAACTATGGGCATCTATTGCCTAATACAGATAGATTAGGCTTAGCGAAGAAAATGTTTGAAAATCCTTCAAATGGCGGTCAAAGATTATATATTTTTTCTTCAATAACTATAGACCTATCTCCAGTTGGTAATGACTAAGAGGTCTCACTTGAGACCATAGTCGTGTCACGCAGCAAATTCATTTTCGTGGTCTCTATGTCTACGACAGGCACACGTTTTGTTCCACATTGCAGGTGTCCTCTATATAGCTGCCCTAGTCCACACTGTATATCAGTGTATGTGTGGTGAGATAGATGCAGATGAATAAGGAGCGCATGGCCTGCACTCTGGAAAATGAAATTGATCGCATGTAGCCTCGTGGCCACACAAGAACTGCAAGTAGCCCCAGGCCACACAAGAGCTGCAAGTAGCCCCAGGTCACACAAGAGCTGCAAGTAGCCCCAGGTCACACAAGAACTGCATGTAGCCCCAGGTCACACAAGAGCTGCAAGTAGCCCCAGGTCACACAAGAGCTGCATGTAGCCCCAGGCCACACAAGAGCTGCATGTAGCCCCAGGTCACACAAGAGCTGCATGTAGCCCCAGGTCACACAAGAGCTGCAAGTAGCCCCGGGTCACACAAGAGCTGCAAGTAGCCCCAGGTCACATAAGAGCTGCATGTAGCCCCAGGCCACACAAGAGCTGCATGTAGCCCCAGGTCACACAAGAGCTGCATGTAGCCCCAGGTCACACAAGAGCTGCAAGTAGCCCCAGGTCACACAAGAACTGCAAGTAGCCCCGGGTCACACAAGAGCTGCATGTAGCCCCAGGTCACACAAGAACTGCAAGTAGCCCCGGGTCACACAAGAGCTGCATGTAGCCCCAGGTCACACAAGAGCTGCATGTAGCCCCAGGCCACACAAGAGCTGCATGTACCCCCAGGTCACACAAGAGCTGCATGTAGCCCCAGGTCACACAAGAGCTACATGTAGCCCCAGGCCACACAAGAGCTGCATGTAGCCCCAGGCCACACAAGAGCTGCAAATAGCCCCAGACCACACAAGAGCTGCAAGTAGCCCCAGGTCACACAAGAGCTACATGTAGTCCCAGGCCACACAGGAGTCTGGGGCGCTGCGTCGCGGCCTGCACGGGGCTCCCCGACACTGCCACCTGGTAAATATCTCGTCCAGGACCCGTGTCGACGCCCCTGGCCGGTCCCCCCCGCCCTCACCTCTGACCTATTATGTCAAAGGTCACGCCCACGCCCGCCCCGACACACCAAAGCTGACGTCTTCATGAGAGTCGCATCTTGCCAGCCTCTCTGATCACACCCACATCGTTAGTGCTGGAATGTTTAAGGGAGGAGGGAGGGGGTGGTTATGGAACAGGGCTGTTGGGGTGGTTGTAGTCTTGTGTACTGGTTGTGATGTAGGGTGGTGTTGGTGTATGGGGGTAGTTGTGGTGCAGGTCTGTAAGGCGCGGTTGTGGTGGTGGTTGTATTAGATTAGACCGTAAGATCTAGGGATCGATTAAGTGAAGGGACGACGACGTTTCGGTCCGTCCTGGACCATTCTCAAGTCGATCGACTTGAGAATGGTCCAGGACGGACCGAAACGTCGTCGTCCCTTCACCTTCTAGTGTGTGGTCTGGTCAGCCCCACCTATCCTTACCTAACCTAACCTTACCTAGGCCTAACTATGCATAACTATACATAATAATATTTACTTATATGAGCATAATAACTTTTGTTATTATACCGTGTGAAAGTGTCATCCTGTGAGTCGGTGGCTTGGTGTATAAGTCATATACTGATTTATTAAAAAATCTATGTAAGTCAGTATTTGACTTAAAGCTTGAACTGGAGGATGGGTTGTTATATCTCTCGACACAGACCTGTGATGAACAACATGGACTCCTCAACTTTCTTGTTTATCCACTGAAACATTTTCCACAAGGACGCTCCTGCGGCCAAATAATCTTTTATGTTATTAATATATTTCGCATGTTGCAATTTTTCTTACTCTTTTAAGTTGTATTTATTTGAATAAATCTTTGCACTTTTATTTATATTTTTAGCTACTTTTTTGTATTAAACTGCTTGTATTTTGATAGTAATTATTATTGTTTGTTTGTTAGGGTCCTGCGCGGACCCTAACCTCTGGCTGGCCTGTTAGACGGCAGAGAATAGACGGCAAGACAACCCGTCTTGCCGTCTCCTCTCTGCCTCAGGACAGAGAGGAGATGACCTAGTGTGTGTCAGTAGGTGAAGGATCTATATAAGCGTCTATGGAAACTAAACATTAACGAAATATTCGCATCTGAAGTTTCTTGTAGACACGAATTTATATTTCATCAAGTCGTCCAACTTATATACTTCACTCTGATCTTAAAAACAAATTATATTTATTTCAATGTCATATATATAAACTGAAGTATTCCTTGTGAAGATATTTATATACTGTGTTACCATGTTATTAAAAACACAAGCTGTTGTAGGACTAACCCAAAAATACAATCTCCTACCTGTAGATCCAAACACTATCTAATCTGGTGATTGAATTACAATTTGTTATCTACAGATTCAATTACAATCCCTTATCTGAAGATCCAATCATAATCTCTTATCTGAAAATCGAACCACAGTGTCTAGGGCGGAGATTAAACGCAATAACATATATATATGTAGATTCACCTCACAACACACAACTCCCAGATACATTCCAGTATCTAAATATCTAACTCATTCTCAGGTTTATAGGATAGTTTTTGTAACTATGTGCATCATAGTACAAAGATTGACGTTCTAAGCTATTAAACAGTAGAAGTTTGTACTATTCACTTTACAGAGTCGGGAAAAAATGAAGCTAAAAAACTAATTGAAATATTCTCAGGTCTAGTATAGTACACATTTGTACTATATAAGGCCTCAGAGATCGTTTACTAGGCCTAGGAAGGTTAGGTTTGGTTAGTTTATTTCTCTTTCCAGCATAAGTAGAAAAAAGTTTTCCGGTTTATCTAACTCAATAGTGCCGATTTCTACTTTCTAATTGCGTTGTAAGTCGGTACATATACTAGGTCCTCATGGTTACTAT